>JAODJU010000040.1:32808094-32820565 GCA_026776725.1 Gnathonemus echidnorhynchus
CTTCAGAACAGTTGGCCAGAACAAGAACACTCTCCAGGAGGCAGGTGTATGTGTGTCAAAGTCAACAATCAAGAGAAGATTTCACCAGAGTGAATACAGAGATGTACAGAGATGTTCAACACGAGATGTAAACCATTGGTGAGCCTCAAAAATAGGAAGGCCAGATTAGAGTTTGCCAAATAACATCTAAAAAAAGCCTTTACAGTTCTGGAACAACATCCTATGGACAGATGAGACAAAGATCAACTTGTACCAGAATGATGGGAAAAGAAGAGTATGGAGAAGGAAAGGAACTGCTCATGATCCAAAACATACCACCTCATCAGTGAAGCATGGTGGTGGTAGTGTCATGGCATGGGCATGTATGGCTGCCAATGGAACTGGTTCCCTTGTATTTATCGATGATGTGACTGCTGACAAAAGCAGCAGGATGAATTCTGAAGTGTTTCGGGCAATATTATCTGCTCATATCCAGCCAAATGCTTCAGAACTCATTGGTTGGCACTTCAGAGTGCAGATGGACAGTGACTGGAAGCATACTGCGAAAGCAACCAAAGAGTTTTTTTCAAGGCAAAGAAGTGGAATGTTATGCAATGGCCAAGTCAATCCCCTGACCTGAATCCGATTAAGCATGCATTTCACTTGCTGAAGACAAAACCGAAGGGAAAATGCCCCAAGAACAAGCAGGATCTGAAGACAGTTGCAGTAGAGGCCTGGCAGAGCATCACCAGGGATGTAACCCAGCGTCTGGTGATGTCTATGCATTCCAGACTTCAGGCTTGCAACCAAGTCTTAAAAAGTGAAAGTTTGATTTAGGATTGGTAAAAAGTTTGATTTTACCAATGCAAAGATGGTTGAAGTGATGCATCCCAAGTTCACTCTAAATTGTATCTGACACACAATTTTTACTTTATTTATATGATTGTGAACTTTGTTGCACCACCGATGCGAATCAGTGAATCTTACCATCCCTACTGATATGGCTGAATTGTTCTCACAATGCAGTTACATGTTCCCTTTGGAGTTCAAAGACCTGAAAGAACTAACCACATGCTCCAGATTACAAAGGCACAAACAGAGCACCATTGTTTCCTAAGCAAACATTTGATTTTGAGAAAAGCTAAATCTGTTCCTGCAAATGGCATCTGCTTCCTGTGCTTTACTAGTGCCAGGACCTCAGTGGCACTTTCATAAAACTGGTCTTACATGCACACACAGGCACACAAACTACTCCATGCCAAATCACTGAAACACAATAATTGGCGAATTATATGGTGCTTATTTACTGTATAATTGGCACTAAGCTAACAGGGACAAAACCCTTTAATACTGCGGGGCTGCGCTAATCAGTTTAATTTTGCAAGCTGCTTTGCAGCAGGAATGCGTGTTCACAAACTGTGGCTGGGGGAAGGATTCCATTAAAGTGAGAGTGGTCTCAATAGCACCACACTGCAATGAAGGAGGTCAATTTCCCAAATAAACAGTCATATGCACTGCGTGTGCTCTGCCAGCAATTACAGTATGTTTATCCTGTAAGGACAGAACCCGCCTGCTACTGCACATATATAATTTATGCAACACTGTCACCGCTAAGTGAACCTTCCGTTGACTGATACTATAATTCCTTACAAGCATTCGTTTTATTATACAGCAAATCTATCTGCTGTAAGCCATCATTCTGTCATTCCCACACAGCTTCATAAAACTCTCTCTACTGTACAAGTACAAATTTGAATTTATAAAATCCATTTATTCAGCTGGAGTAATGGGAGTTTGTGTGGTAATTCCTGGCATATCAATTGCTAATGAAACTGCATAGAGCTTTGAGGGAGACAAACGCAGACAATTACTGAAGCCAGTGGGGTCAAAGAAGTTTGGGGAGAATCTCTATAAGTTCAAAGGTCTGCAGTGACACTGCAACACACATGACAGTGAAGCATCACCTATCTGTCCATTTTTATTAACCACTCAAGTTTTAAGCACATGCTAAACAACAAGAGCATTACATGCTTGGAATGGCTTGTTCTCACAATTAACTTGGTCAAGCTAGGGAACTTGTAATCAGTAGGGAAGGCAGCCTTATTTCCTGTGCAGACATGTGTACAACACCCCTGATTATATGACACACCCCACCCTGTCGAGCCAGAGTCTGTCTCTGTGAAATAAATAGTAGACATGCAGAATTACAGGAGATTCCTTTTCACAGTATGACAAGCTAATGAAATTGTGAAATGCTGCAAAAATGCGATAAGCTTCCATGTTTCTTTTACGTATTTGTTGCTCTGTCATCATGCAGCGCACTTTGAAAGCAAAACCCCTTTAGTAGAACACAGTGCCGATTCACAAGAAGGTTTCAAGCTTAGCAGACAGACCAATGGAAGCAGTCATACCTCTGTCAATAAGCTGTGACTTCACACTCTCTGCTATCAACATGTGGGCATTAACTGAGACAAGTGTGACTGCTCTGCACTGGCCAAGAAGTCTGCTTGGTATGGATGCAGTCTATTCACTCTTAAAACAATTCACTATGCAAAATGTAAAAGCTTTGGGAAACCTGCAGAAAAAATGCCTTTACTTATTCTAAAAACTCTTGTATGTATCTCAAAATGTTAAATGAACAAAGACACAAGGACAAACCCCCTTTGTATAAACATACCTCAGCCTCTTTCTGCATGAGGATTTGGTCCTTGTCCATGACATCTTCCTCCACAGCCCTGGAACAGAGGACTCCAGTAAAGAAAGTATACTACTGATCCCAGCTCAATTCACTGGACAAATATCACGGAGGTTAAGGGATCCACCCCCCCCCCCCCTTTAGTCCAACTTAAAGAAGGCAAGTTGCAAATGACAGAATTGTGCAAAACATGTAAAGGAAAGAACAGAGGCTTTGCTATAAAGATGCCTATTCTGACACATACTGGGATACTCTGACAATAAGACAGGAGGCGTTTGTTAGAAAGTGCTCACCTGCCTGCCCTCTTCAACCTCTCGGAGCGGAAGTTCTCATAGTGCAGGTCTTGGGTCACCTCCTGGAGGTCTTGCATGTGGGTGCTGGGGCCAAACAGGGAGCAGGTCAATGAGCAAAAAGGTGCTGGGTCTCAACTGCAGATGCAGGCTGAACTAAAACTCTGACCACAAGCAAAAGACAGCACTTCTACACAGCTACATAGAACTGTCCTACATTCTCAACCAGAAAACAGGGGAAAAGAGAGAATTTTAAACATAAACAGGGAGTTATTTAATACAGTGCTGCCACTGCATCTCAAAGCAGGTACTCAAGGTCCTGGTAATTACAGAAACAGAAGAAGAACATAAGAATAATGCAGACTGTCTGGGGAGACCTGAAGACAGCTAAAAAATTCATTATTTAAACAATTATCTTCAGACCATCTCATCAAACCATATTATTTTCATTCCACCAGAGGGCAGCATAAAACAATCTCAAATATCAAAGGGCAAGAAGTGGTGAGACGTACACAGTCCAAAATGTCCAATCCTGCTTTTCAAAAACAAAATTACCCACTGTGTTAATAAAATAGCACTTTCACCAGCAGCCATGTAGAAAGCACACTCCAATGTTATTTATGAAGTCTGATTATAGAAATGGTTGTTACACTAATGGAATAATTCCTGACTTGAAATAACTAAAATAAAGAAAAATGTAGCTTTTTTGTGAAACATTCTCATCTGACCTACATTTAATGAGCAAGCAAAGAGTCTTGGGGCATCTCCCCACCTTGGGCATGCATGTCTGCCTGGGGAAGCCGTGTGCCTGGGGGTCAGTTTGGCGACTCACACAAGCATGGTGCGCAGCTTGAGGAAGTCGTTGTGTTCGGGATTCTCCACCTCCACTACCCCCCAGGGATACAGCCGGCCCCGGATCTTCTTCCCCTTCACCTCAATCAGTTGGTTGGATCCGATGACCGCAAATGGAATACTGGCCTTGGAAACAGCAACATGATCCAGATCACATCACTCATTAAATCAGTGCTCATTTATTCTAGTATATGGCTCTAAAGGTTAGGCTGCTGTGCCTGTAACCAGAAAGCCACTGGTTCAAATCCGAAGGTCAGCAGAGTAATTCCTCCTTTGGATCCTTAAATCAATTATTCTGACTAGGGCTGGATGATAAAATAATTATTATCGTGACATAAGTTTTCCTCGATATAGATGCGACACATGCTCGATAAAAGTTAGATACAATTTACAGCTCAACGTGTTGCCAGCAACATGTTTTGCAACACAATGAAATGATGTCACTTTCTCTGTGACAGCTTGTCAGGACTGGCAGTAGAGTAGAAGTGCAAACACAGCTGTGGAAACGGGGGATTTATTGAATTTATTGTATTGCATTCTGTAAACAAACCTGTCAAAACAACAGGGCAACTTATTAGGAGAGCAGGTAAGTCCAAAGCAATGCCTTCAATAAGGGTAATCCAATGAAATCCAAAAGGACAGTTCACAGTTCAATTTAGTCGATGAGAAATCCTGACAGTAATAATCCACAGAGAATTAAGAAACGATAGGAATTCCAGTGGCAGCGTTTTGGCAGCGATGACTAAAATCACCTGTTCATGTTCTATTTCTTGTGAAATACTTGTGAAATGCAAAGTGCCGTTTGGTAGTGATGGCCAAAACGTTTCATGAACTATGTGTGGTATTTTTTGAGCCCATATGGCTCTTCTGGTTTCCTTTTCAGGATGCTTCGAGCCCTTTTTTTAAATAGAGCGCTCCATCTAGAGGGGTCAGAAAATTGAGCAAATGGAAGTATCTTGTCACCATCATTAGTATTTGGCAAGTATTTGTTACATTCTGAGAATGATAAAGAATATTTTATAACTATGACTAACCATCTGGTTTCTTCAATCTTAACTCAGGAGTAAAAATAAGCTTGTAAACTGGAAAGAAATAATGACTTGAAATTTATCATGAAGTATCGATATAGACTGATATGAACATTTCTATCCCAATAACATTTTTGGCCATATCGCCCAGCACTAATTCTGACCCTACTTTCTCAATACCACATCACTTTGGATCAGAGCTGGGCAATACGGCTATAAATGTTATTATGATTAACATTTTCATACTGGCCGATGACTTTATCACGATAATTATCGACATTATTTATAAATTGAAGAAACCAGATGGTTAATCGTAGTTATAAAACATGCTTTATCTTCAGAACTTAAACACTTGCCAAACAGTAGTGATGGCCAAAATGACATTTTGGGAACAATTTGCTATATTTTCTGACCCCACTAGATGGAGCTCTGTTCAAAAAAGGGCTCAAAGAAGAAAGGAAACAAAAAGCACCACGCGTACCGAACAGCATTTCACAGTCCTAGACAGAAGATGAGCAGGTTATTTTAGTTATCGCTGAAAAAATCTTGTTACTGTCGGGATTTCTCAGACTGAATATTATCGTAGATTCTCCTTTTGGATTTCACTGGACTACCCTTATTGAATGGGTTGCTTTGGCTTTCCTGGTGGGCTGCCCTGTTGTTTTGATGGTTTTGTCTGTTGTCTGTCAACCTGCCCTATTGTCTTCAGTTGGTGTTCAATAGATCCCCCATTTCACGGCTGTGTTTGGGCTTGTGTTCCACTACTGGTCCATAGACAGTGACCTCATTTTGTGAGGCAAGGCATGTTGCTACCGTCATATCATGTCTTAAATCATATCGAACTTTTACCGAGCATTTGGCATATTGATAGAGGAAAATTATATTGTGATAATTATCATTATTGTTTTATCGCCCAGGCCTAGGATAAAAGTGTCTGCTAAATAAGTAAATGTAAATTTATTATGTCTACTTTCTTATATTGCACATTTTATTGCACTGATATTTGTATTATCCCCCGATACACCTCTCTTGCACGTCCCTGTGACTGTGGCACAAGAATTTCACTGTATTCCCCGAATACCAATAAATCTTAAAACGTGAAGGCAGAGGGCTAGGAGGATAACTATTATATTACGAATACTGACAAGGCAGACTAACAAGTCAAAAGAAAGTATTTTTAATGTCATCGACAGCTACATAATATACGGGTCAGACATTGACAAATTTTTATCTCACTGGTTGTAGTGCAAACAAACAGTAATAAATAGAATACTAATACAAAACATTTGAAGATGACATAATGAGACATGGATATAAGAGAGAAGCAGAGCCTTCTAAAAATATTCTGCTATAGATGCTTCTATTGATCAGCCAACTGCACCCTTGGGTAACGGCATTTACCTTTAACACACGTGTCTGCTCCTTGAACTCCTCATCTTCATCCGAGTCAGCGTCCGGGAGCTGGTAGATACGAATTCCATGCTCTGCGATCTCGTCCAGAATCTGCAAGTTTCAAACAAGAGACAGAAGAGCAGTCATTGTGATTGGTGTTAAGTCGTTGTCTTAAAACCACTCAAAATGCCCCATAAACCCCAAGATAGGAGCTCGCACAGGAAATTATACTCAAACAAGTTCCAGTCCCTCTAAAAAAAAAAAAAAAAAGTCTCAAAAAGATAACTGGTCAAGTACTAAATAGTCAGGAATTGTACTGCTACGTTTTGTAAAAAATTTTAGATTCCTGTTCATTTTAAAAGAAATCTGTGGAGTCAGATATTTCACTTGATTAGGGTAGTGGTATCCAAACTTTTTTGCCAGGGCCCCCCTAGGGCAGAAATATGTGCCCTAATCCCCAAACCACCAACCCCCCCCCTCCCCTGACACACACACACACCCCTGCATTCTAGATATGCATCGTCACATTTTCCGTTTCTATTCATTTTAGGTGTTCCTTCGACAAAATATTTTTTTAGCTAGAAATTTGTAGCTAGAAATTTTTACATGGTTCCTCTAAGTATGTCAGCAATACCTGAGCTTTCCCACTGTAAACTTTAATTGCGTTATTAGTCATAAGTCTTATCTATTCACTATTCAGTATCTATTTTACACATTTTAATTTGTTAGCATCATATGATGTATAGAGGCATGTATTAAATATTAGTTTTTAATATTGCTGAAGGTTGCAATTTCAAAACAGACCTGCCCCCGGCTCCCCCCTCCCTCCAAATTCCCAGTGTGGCTCACAGTTTGAATACCTCTAGATTATGGCACTGTGGTGTTTTTCACTAAACAGACAATACTGATACAAATACCGAAGAACTGTTTAACCAGGAGACAGACGACACTGGGACACTAGGACGCGTGAGCATTTGAATCGCCATCTGACCGCAGAACTGGGAGGGGCACGCTCCCACTGAAAAAAAAATCCGGGGAATACCTCACTGGCTCAGATACTTTAAATGAAAGCACTCACAGTGGGATACATAAGAGGCAGTGAATGGTTAGAATGACTTAGGAACATCAGGGCTGATGTCCAGGACAGCAGACATGAAAGCTGCCTTTCGCCATTCTGTTAGAACCTACAAGCAGCAAAATGCAAACAGGAACTACTTAAAAACAGATGTACCTGGAGGACATACATTTTTAAACATCAAAACAACGTTTGTTTATGAACAGCATACAAAGCATATTGTATAAAAAGGAAACAATGTCCCGCTTTCTTTTTTTTACTTTCTACTCTCACTGCATGTAAAATGGGCTGAACTGAATGATGCTTAAACCTTGGAGATTGTTCAGTTTTCCCAGAAGAAACCCTTGTTATGACTAAGGATTGTTTTCTTAGAACAGGCTCAAAGTTAATGCGAGAGGGAGGTGGCAAGGGCTGTAATTATTGTTCAGAGGTACTGAAAATAAACGCAGTGTTCACAGAGCCTCCGAGCGTGACAGCTGGCCTGCAGTAATCCTGATCAGACACGGCCCCAAATCCTGTCCAAGCGAACATCAATGCAGAACCATGCTGAGTCTGGGAATTTGGGGAGTCTTATTCATGAAGGAAAAATAAACAGATGTTAAGACAATGGGGAGGGAAGAAAGAAAAGCAAACGCATAGTTTACAAACTGGAATACATGCTTGCAATAGGCTGTCGTTATTCAGCAAGCAGCTGAACATTGTGAAAAGTACTTGCTAAGGCATATTGAGAGTTGATAAGTGCATATTGCGAGTAATGCTGGTGTATTCATGAGTCCCTGGCAAAGGTTCCCTAACTGACCCACTGTTAGGGATGCCATTAAAAAAGGCGTTGGGGGGAAGAAATAAGATCCTTCCAAGGGGCCCTGAGTAAGAGAGGCTCTGAATTAACTTGGAATATAAATGTATTGTCTGGGATGGGGACCCAACATAATGTGCTTTCATGGTGCCCAAAATCTCTAGCGGCACCCCTGTCCACCAATAAAACAAATTAAAATGAATGCACAGACATATGAAAGAGTACCAGTCCATAGAACCTTCCACACTCTGTAGGCCTACTAGCTACTATTTTATTGTAACATCAAAATCAAAAGCACATTTATTGCCTTAGATTACAGCAGCTATCCAAAGACACTTCAAATTACTAGTACAGCTTACCATTACCTACTACACATACTAAAGCAAAAAGAGGAACAATACTATGAAGGCATTCAAGGGTACCTTAATTGCAAAAGGAAAGCCACCCTGCTGACCTTCACTGTAATGTGTTTGTTATAGGATGCAAGATACAATCTGGCAACGTGTTCCCGTGTTGGGAGTGAAATAGCTGCCAGCAATCCATTGACAGGCCATAGGGGTATAGTGCAGCTTGCAAGACTAACTTGACTGCAGTTTATGGACAAAAAAGGAAAAAAATAATATGCCACATTACTGGTAACAAATAACTGACAGAGTAGCAGGAAACAAATACAGTAATCCCACCCTTGTATGGTATCGTACAGTGGATAGCTGAAAACACAGATAGTGAACAGTCCTCGGAACCCAAATATAGTTGTGATTTTTGTGTACATACACATCGTAAAGTTTTATTTATAAATTACACATAGTAATTTATATTAGCAAGTGTAATAAAGTACATTGTTCATTATTATTAAACACTGTACAGGATTCTGATTTCAGTTTTAGCCCAATTCTCAAGACAACAGAAACATGAAAAAATAGCATGTATCAAGGGAGGTTAGAGCAATAAAAATCATACTTTTTATACATTTTTATAACAAAAACACTGTAATAACGCAGCAACGAATGTGAGAATGCTAGAGGCAGACTGGATGAGAATTCTGCTGTGAATTGTGGGTATGGGGACAAAGGGAGATGAGTCATGTACTTGGTGTAACTGGGCTAGTGGATCACCATGTTACAGTCTATACTCACTTGGCATGTGGTGTTAAACTTATGAACCATTTATTTATGAAATTTTCCACTTTTTTGGACAGGATATTGAAACCGCGGACATGGGGATCCCATTATACTGTATATCAGGGGTTCTTAACCTGATGGGTAAATCCTCTTTGTAGAACACAACGTAATTCTAGGGGGTTGCGAGAATCATGAAAAAGTCATGAAACACTAAGGGCGCTTTTCCACCGCACAAAGTACGGTACTTTCGCTTTTCCATTGACTTCCGGTCGAGTACCAGTACTGAAAGTTCCAGTACCGAAAGTGCCAAACCAACTGGGGTACTTCTTTGGTACTTCGGGGTGGGACTTACGAACGTATTTGCTGTAGATTGGTTATGTAAATAGCCTGCCGCTGAAACACAAAATACACACAGCGAACAGCGAGAAACTAAATAAAAAGCAGTAGAAACAAAAATATAAAAAGAGTAAAACGGAAGGATGGACAAACGAGGAAACACAGGCTTTAATCGCCATATGGTTGGATGAACAGATACAGCGGGATCTGGATGACACGACTTAGAATAAAAAAGTATTTGCCGTAATAGCAAGCCACTTGGAAGAAATGGGGCACACGCAAAACACCGAACAATGCCGTTTGAAAATCAAAAAACTTAAGCAGGACTACAGGAAAGTGAAGGATCATAATACTGAATTCAGCGAAAGAAATACCGCCACGCTTTGTGATGATGTCTTCGCTCTGGTGGTGGTGTATTGAGCTCACTGTGGTGCTGGTGGACATGCTGAAGCATGTTCGTTGTGCTATTTGTGTATCAGTCTTTTACAATGCTTGCACACAGTTTTTGTCTTTTGTCTGTGCTTTTCTCGCCATTTTCGTTTGTGATTTCCGGAAAGCTAAAATGCTGCCACACCGCCAACTTAAGATTAGGGGATGTGTCCTCAATTTCAAATTCGCTCACCATCTCACGTTTAGTCAAAACCAAAAATTAATGTATGACGTCAACGTGAATACGCAGTGACATCTGACGTCGAACTGACGGTGTGAAATCAAATGTAATGTTACACCAGTTTTTCTGTTAAGTAAAGTACCATGAAGAACTCTTAAAGTAGCAATTCATTTTCCACATCACCCAGTTTAAATCATCACACATTTACAACGATTTTAACTGATTCGTGATTTATCGTTACATGCCTAGTCAGTGGTGATTTGGCAATTCAAATTTTGGCATACAACAGAGTGGTGCTATGATTATGAACTCTGTTGAAAACTCATGCCCGCTAAAACTGGAAATGCTGCACTTTAAGTACTGCCATCCAGTAGAAAATACAGAATGTAAACAGAATGTATCGATCACATTTGAGGACCAAATTCTCCCCAAAGTGTAGTAAAACCTGAAATTTCCCTACCTTTGGGGACATCTTTTGAGGTCCCCATTTGGATAACCTCAGTTTTATAAAAATCTGTGACTGCAATCAAAAAAGTAAAAATGGCACAAGTCTTGTATTTGGGTTGGCTACTTATGGTTAAGGTTAGGGATGGGTAGAGGTTAAGGTTGTCGTGATTGGGATTAGGGTTTTTCCCATAGAAATGGATGGACAGTCCCCATTTAGATAGGAAGACCAACTTTTGTGTGTGTGTGTGTGTGTGTGTGGAGGTGGGGGGAATCCCAAAAAAAGTTAAGAACCTCTGCTTTGTATAAAAGTATAGTCAAACCTCCCTTATCCGGACCTCCAATATACAGGCACCTCCCTCTACCGGACAGCTCTAGGCACACGCATCTGCAAATTAATCTTACACAACCAGCAGCTGTGCAAAATCCATGGCCCCAAAAAGGAAGTGTAGTGTCATGTCCTTCCAAAAGAAGTTCAAACTCATTACAGAGATACAACAAGGAAAATCACAGAGTTGTTGCAGACCATTTTGGAGTGGCTAAGTCTATGGTAGGCAAAAAAAAAAATATATATAGAACCATGAAACAACTAGCGCTAATCCTGCATTAGCTAAGAAGTGTTGTATTGTTAGAGATACACATTCTCAAAAGCTGGACGAAGCTCGTTACCTGTGGTAAATATCATGTAGTTTGTATGTGTACAAATGTACATGTATGTTGTACTGTACATGTATTTCTAAGTTACGGGCATTTCTTTCTTACGGGCACGCCTTGGTCCCATTATGCCCAGATAAGGGAGGTTTGACTGTAATGATGAAATTCTGTGTGACTGGTTGAAATGAAACTGTTTAGATCCTGTTTCCAAAGAGAAACCAAAATGACTGAGTGAATGAGATAATGCATGTCCCATCACTTAGGAACCGCTGGCAACCCCTCAGCTAAGGCGTTTCACTGAAATAGTTTCAACTCAATTCTTTACCCCCTGTTTTTGCACTTAAGACTTTGGTCCTACTAGATTATTTTTGTGTTATTTATTTGAATAGCTTTTCTCAGGTTAGTTTCTAACTGGTTCATTTATGTAGGTATGATCTTGTGCTTGCTGCTGGTCAATCACTGGAGACTCTCAGCCTAGCAGCTTATGTACCCAAGCAGGCTCCTTCACATCTGTATTTCTCATCTACTTTACTTGCACTTGGTGTTGAACACAAGGGTTTGCGAAATAAATAAATGTAAATATCAATTTCAACAAATTAGAATGTGAAAAAAATGTATAACATTATGATCATACTATTTTTCCTCAACAATATTTTTACTGATTTTAAACAGGGATATAAACAGGGTAAACATATGTTTCAATATAGGTTTTATAACTCCCTTGTAAACCCAATAGTACCCACCCCACGCCTCCCTGACTCCAAGCCAGTTTTACATGCATAAGAAAGGCTAGACGCCAGGCATCTAAAGAAAACAAAAAAAGAAAAAAAAAAGAATATGAAGCTGGAAGTTTTTGGTTCCGTATGCAAAAAAAAAAAAAAGGAAAAAAAAAGGGAAAGAAAACAAACAGACAAACAATCAAATAAGAAGGGAATCAAACTATAAATGTATATTAAAAAAGCGAAGGAAGGGCCCCCACACCTGTTGAAATTTCAAGTCTGAATAACGGATGGAGTAATGAATCTTCTCCAGGGACAGACAGGACATAATATCTCTGAGCCACTGGGCGTGAGTGGGTGACGTGGCATCCTTCCACTTGAATAAAAGAGGACGCCTGGCCAGGAGTGTCGCAAAGGATAATAAACGCTGTTTAGCTGGAGTTAGACGCTTATCTTCCTCTCCAGTGATACCAAAAAGAG
>JAODJU010000040.1:32889761-32902067 GCA_026776725.1 Gnathonemus echidnorhynchus
AGTAACTAACAATAAATAAACCACTAACTTATGTGTACTATTAGAGCATTTATGTCATTTATTTAAACTTTATTTTATCAGGTAAATTAACTGAAAACCAGTTCTCACTTCTTTACGTGATATTCGGGAGAAATGGCAGATTACGCATCGGAACTGCCTGGGATACAAACGTCATGCGTGTAACTAAACTCTTCAGCCAATAAGGGCAATGCATTGCGTCAAGATCAGAATGCGTTGCTTTAAGCCAGCACTGTAAGCAAGTGAAACGCACCAAATGACCAGACTGGGGGAACAAACTGAAATGCGGACTTAATACAGAGGACTAATGACAACAACCAGAAACAGCCGATCACATGGGAATCCCACACGAGGTTAACGAGGGGGCGTGGCACACGGAAGGAGCGGACGATCAGGGCAGGGCAGGGGTAATGTTGGGATAAGATCTTTATCGTTTTGGAAGCCATTAAGAAAAAAAATGCACTTGTTTTATCCTGTTCGTTTTGTGTTTAAATGCTAAAAAAAAAAAAAACATATTTAGGTGTAATTTTGGGGGGCTGGGAACCAATTAATTGGTTTTCCATTATTTCTTATGGGAAAAATTCGATCAGAACTCAAACTATTTTAGGATTCAATCCGGAGTCCGGAACGGATTAAGTTCGAGAACCGAGGTACCACTGTACTTGTAACAAACGTAAAATGTCTTTTCTGGCATTTGTGATAGATGGCAGTAGCAATGTGCTTTTCTGTGACTGGCTCCTGAAATGACTGACTGCTTTTGAAATCTTTGGGAGATGGCTGCGTATTAGCAGCATCAGCCTTTATACGTGCTAATTTTCTGAGTTCTAAGTCTGTGTTTATACCTTTTAGATACATCGGCCCAAGCACTGTCTTTGGCTCGAGCAGTAAACTGGCCAATGTGGAGCAGTGGCGATGTGTGACCATCCTTAGAAACCACACAGGGGGTAAGGGATGGAGAGATTGGGGCCCATCTACTCCTCACTCCTGATAAGTCCACATTACCATCAGACAGAAGCTTTGCACATAATGCATGCACTATAACCTCTCATCCTTCTCTTTTCCACATCGTCATTTGTAAATATTCGTGGCAGTATGCATTTAATTTTTTTAATTTGCTGTTCTGAAACTTAAGATGCGTGTCTTTTTTTTGATAGGGTATACATGTGTTAGTGTTCTTTAAATTTACCTCTGTCTTTTGTCTGTGATCAAAAGGTTGCTGGTTCAAATCTTGTGGCCGGCAGGTTGCCAATGTTGGACCTTCGCGCACAGTCCTTAACCCCATTTGCTCCAGGGCCACTGAATGCTGGCTGACCCTGTTCTTTGACCCCAAAAGAGAGCATAATGGGATAGTAGGGAATGAATAATGTATCATATTCTATTCCATTCTTACCTAACTACTGGACTGATGCTGTTTACTCAAGAACATGAAAGTGCTCATCCCAGCAGCCTTCAGGAGAAATGTGTTTTGAAAACCTTTTATCTTTTGAAACTGTTTGGCAACAGTATTAATAATTTGCATATGATTTCAGATGTGATGGATGTAGCTTGGTCACCGCATGATGTGTGGCTGGCGTCTTGCAGTGTCGACAACACTATCGTCATCTGGAACGCACGCAAGTTTCCAGGTGGGCTGAGAGTGCGGAATAGACCAGGCGCTTATGAGAAGAGAAGCAGGGAACTAGTTTTGAAATAGAGAGCATCTGCATAACTTGTAGTGTAGTTTTTGAGCATGGTGTCCTTAAAGTGCTCATGTTAACCCAGGTAACATGCATGTGAAAGAGTCTATCTTCTGAGAATCTCCTGTAACTCATGCTTCTCTCCCATCTCACCTTGTTCCTTGCCCTCTCTTTAGAGATTGTCACCACTTTAAAGGGTCATACAGGTTTGGTGAAGGGCCTGACCTGGGACCCTGTGGGGAAGTATATTGCTTCGCAGGCTGATGACCACAGCCTGAAGGTTTGGAGGACGATGGACTGGCAGCTGGAGACCAACATTACCAAGCCCTTCAATGAGGTGATGTCACTAATGCAGCCTGGGCGTGGCACATATCAACATGACAGGGCAGTTAATTTCAAATCCATCCATTTATTTTTTTCCATAACCATTTATTAAGTACACAGTCTTGGAGAGCCTGGAATTTATCCCCATAAACACGGGGCATTCTGGAGGGGATGCCAGTCCACAGTCGTGCACTTTGGGTAGTTTAGACGGTTCATTTGACTGTGTACTGTGGAAAGAAATTTGAGTCCACTGACCCCACACAAACATGGGAGAGAGTGCCACATGCAGAAAGGGCAGCTGGAATCGAATCTTCAGCCTCATGGGACTGAGCCACTGTGTTTCCGTTAAGTTTATATTGAAGTCTTAATTACTTTCTTGTGCAGAAATGCAGAAAGTTATAAGTTAATGTGACTATATTGCATTGATACAATAGTCCAGCAATCAGTAGTGGTCTCTAATTAAACAGGAGCAATTGGAGACAGACATAAAGCCTTCTGGAGTGACAGTTTGTCTGGGGCTAGGATTGGTGATCATCGCCGATTCCTAGTAGCTCTGTTCTTTGGCCCTGTGTGTGTGGGCACTCTGGGGAGAGTGTCCATTGTACGTACTGGTATAAGCTTCTATCATCATTAGCATTTGTACCATAAAACAAAAGTGAATGTACAAGTATCTCATGGGCAATTAAGGAACCTCTAATTTATTTAACTTGTTTCATCGGGACACACAAGCGTTGTTTCCACCAATGTGGTGCCGATGCTGGTGCCGGACTTTTTCCCCAGTCTGGCACTGCCTGGTTTCATGTGTTTTCACCACAAAAAATGGCCCTGGGCCAGAAAAAATGATTCCAGCATGGCACCACAGAAAAACTGAGGTCAGAATGTGCCACTATAGCATCAGTGAAAGTGGGATGGGCTATGGCATCCAAACCTTCCTTATACCTGGAAAATTCAATCTATAACCAATAGTTAGTCTAATAACGGCGGTGCTGGCAGTGAAACAACTTGCCTGCTTATTAGCGGAATAAGGTTGCATCATATTTTTAGTCTGAGAAAAATGATCAATCTGCTGGCCAGATTTAGCAATAAAGTATAAATATGTTGCAGGTTGAAAAAGTTCAGTTTTTTATCAGTTTTTAGCATTATTGCATGATCGTTAAAAGGACAGCAGTAAAACAGCAAGTATCAAACTAACGCACACAGATGGGGGAGACAGAACGTCGTAAAATAGTTTAAACTAGTATGGATTGTATTTACTGAAAATAAGATATTTTACTTAAAATATTAACTTGCACTAAAACACTTATAATTCACATGATGCAACATTGCATCGTGTTTATTTTGTGAAAAACGAAAGATCGATATGCTGGCCAGACTTAATAAAGTATAAATATGTTATAGGATGAATAAATTAAATATTGTTGCATAAAAAACTAAATAACGATTAACCTCTGCTTTACTTTCACTTCCGCCTATGTAACATTAATGTTCTGCTCTTTTTTGAAACCGGTGGAAACACAGGCTGGTTCTCAAGTCACCAAGGGAGAACCTGCCCAGCACTGGCACCAGCACCAGCTCCATGTTGGTGGAAACGAGGCAATAGTATTTCAGTCAGTGTTATTCTATACCATTTAAGCGAGTATTTGCACCTACACCCGTATCTGACATGAATGTAAGGGTATGTTAGGGGCAGGACACTGGCCTGCAGTTGAAGTTGAATTTGTGTGTGCATGCGCTTGTACACACATCTCAGTGTGGAGGCACCACTCACGTGCTGCGTCTCAGCTGGTCTCCGGATGGACAGTATCTGGTGTCTGCCCACGCCATGAATAACTCTGGTCCGACGGCCCAGATCATCGAGAGAGATGGCTGGAAGACCAACATGGACTTCGTGGGCCACAGGAAGGCCGTGACAGTGGTGGTAAGTGCAGTCAGGCCTCAGCTGTTCATTAAACAGGACAGCGACCCAAAGCCCAAGCGCATTACTCAGGCATCCGTCTGCTTTACTGCCATAACTTCCTCAGCATTTAGTGTCTGTGGGGGTCTACGTGCATGGACTGCTTGTTTGAAAAAAACATTCATCACCAAAATCATGATCATATGACATTAATATTAAAAACATGGTAACCAAGCCCTCACTGTCTTAGACCCAATTACTTTTTATGGGTTATTGTAGTACTGTTGGCAGACCTGTTTATAATGCATATAAAACGTTATATCTAGACAGCTGTAATTTTATACTTGTTTATACAGCTGGATATTTTGAGTGTGGGAGGATGTTCATGCTAATGATAAATTTGCCTCTCTTGGGAGCAGCAACCTTTTTTCTTTTGCAAAACCAGGTGCCGGATCCCACACGTTCTTGCAGCTGTCCTCTCACATACGTTTACAGCCCTTTGTGTTTGAGACACATTCTTTTTTTCTGCCTCTGTGCCCCCTTCAGAAGTTTAATCCAAAAATCTTTAAGAAGATGCAGAAGAACGGCAGCTCCTCCAAGCCTAGCTGCCCGTACTGCTGCTGTGCTGTGGGCAGTAAGGACCGCTCCGTGTCCGTGTGGGTAAGTGAGACGCCGCCAAGTGCAGCCCCGCAATCCTCCCTGAGTCCCTTGGAGGCTTCAGAAAGAAGCCTATATTTGCTTAAGGAAGTATACAGTTGTTTTGGAGTTCAGTGAGGAATACAAGTGTCACTACCTCAAATTAATTGAGGTAATTTACATCGTGATGGCTCTCATTGTCCTTCAGACAGCATTGTGATGTTAAAATGTTTTTGTTTTGTTTTTTTAACACTGATATTTAGCAATTTATTTGGCCTTTTTTGCATCAGCTTGCTTTTGTGATGGAAGGCAGCTGCCATCACTGTGTGAATACAGGCTCCCAGGTTTGAACAGTGCTTGACTGTTAATGTGACTTGTTTATTTTTAGCTGACATCTCTGAAGCGCCCTCTCGTGGTGATCCATGACTTGTTTGACAAATCCATCATGGATATCACATGGTAATTCCCCATATTGCTAGTATTTCAAGCTTCAATTGGGATGGGTCTGCCGTTTCCTGCTGTTGTCTTAGGAATGCATGCTGGTCTGTGGTAATGTTTCCTCTTTGGCATTTACAGGACGCTAAATGGACTCGGGATTCTCGTCTGCTCCATGGATGGGACTGTGGCTTTTCTTGATTTTTCTCAGGATGAACTTGGGGATCCCCTCAATGAAGAAGAAAAGGTAGGGAAATCTGTTATTTTGCTTTGAAATCCTTAAAAATAGTATTTTGACCATTCTTAGACAAATCGTGGTGGTTTCTTGGTTGTAGACAGCACTGTAAAATATGTACTTGTCCTTGGAGAGCAACATGATTTATAGCCTTATTCTTTATCCATTGTAAAATGAATTCATGCTAAAGCCAGTCCCCAGCTCTACAGTTGTTACATATACTGCAATATACCTTACATATACTTTAACCGCAATACATATAGATACATACAGAAAAACTAAAGTTGCATATATTTGGGAAAGTAATGTACAAATGTGTTTATACAGCTGGATATTCTAGCAGTTATAGTTAAGTACCAGGTTCAAGGGTACTTGAACCAACTGCCTTTGTGTGGGTAGAGTGATATTTATGGTGTTTTTTCTGGAAACCAAGGTGTTGCTTTTCTGTTGCAAAATATTTGATAGTTTTGCATATCTCCAGAATTCAATCCACCAGAACATCTATGGGAAGAGTCTGGCCATCACCACACAAGCCCAGCTCTCCACCACTATCATCGAGAACCCGGAGATGCTCAAATATCAGCAGGCAAAGGAGGCAGCAGAGCCCCACAATGCTGTGGGCCAGGAGGCCCAGGCACCTAAACTCAACAGTGTGGTCAACGGAGAGTCACTGGAGGACATCCGCAAGGTGCAGCCAGCAGTGACTGTGCCATAAGCTAATCTTTGGCTGGCTTGCAGGCAGAGTTGATGAATGAACAAAATGAGAGTGCTGAACTTTTCTCAGGTCATGGCTCTCAGACAGCCAGGGCAGTACTTCACTCTTATATTATATAATATCTTAATTCTTTGTAAGAATAAAAGCCTGACTTGGGAAATGCACTCAAGGTGCTTCAGTATGTAATTATGGAATATTCTTCCAAATATGATGCCACGCCTGATTTAGATTACCTGTCAACTGATTAGCATGTTGCTATGTTTTAACCCCCGATGAAGTGGTGGATGTGTGATGTGTGATGTGTGTTGGGGCTGCAGAATCTGCTGAAGAAGCAGGTGGAGACAAGGACGGCTGATGGGCGGAGGCGAATCACCCCCCTGTGTATCGCCCAGCTGGACACTGGGTAAGGTGGTGATGCCTGTAGGGCTCCAGCTGGATATGTCAATGTCTAGAGATCATCTGTGACAACGTATTTAAAATAAAATGTTTTTATTAAAACTAGCACTGACATTACAGTCCTTGATTGGGGACTGCTGTACTGTGCTATTATTCTGTTTTATGTTTGTTCATACCTGTATATCATTGATTTGAGTATTTAAAGGTCTCTAGGAAGTAACAAACCTTTTTAGAATCTTTAACTTATGTCTGCCCCCCCCAGGGATTTCTCTCCAGCACTTTTCAATAGCGTCCCCATCCTGCCTGGCTCATCCATGTCCTCCCAGCTGACCCCCCAGGTGTCCTCTGACTCCAACACTGCCAACTCACTGGGCTTGCGGCCCCCACCAGAGACCCAGGCTGTGCCCCCCAGCAAGCCCACAGATGACACCAAAGAATGGTCAGAAGCTCCTGACTCTGCTGTTAACAGATCCAGTGTGCTCTTAGCTTTCTTCATTTGGTTAGATCTTAAGCAGTGGATGAGGGCATGTTGACACGTGCAGTGCAAAGACTTCCATTTTTTTTCACAGATTATTAAGACTACATGTGTGTTGTCTTTATTAATATTTGAAGGCCTTCATTCGTCCTACAGCATTTACTTTTCTGTTTCCTTATTAGCATTCATTAGCATTTCCTGCAGATTAGGCAGTGAGCTTTTTTTTTTTACATAACTCACGCTTGTAGATGAGACTGAATTATATTATATTATATTATATACAAAGAATATTCATTCAAGGGGCTATTTTATGAGACCCTTATCTTGGTTAGGTTATAGGGTGAGACTGCCCATTAACGAATGACCATCAACAACAGTTTTATACACTTAGCAATAGAGGTGTGTCTGTGTGTGAATGGGGCATGTTCTGGTTTCTGGTAGCCATGGTTTTCCCTCTCTTTCTGCAGCGTTAACCCCTTGGGCACCACTCCTGCCCCAGCCATCAACTCCACCTCCATGAAAACCAACCTCCTGCTCACCTCTGCCACTAAGATCGAGCCAATGAAGGCGCTGGACTCCCGGTTCACTGAGAGGTCAAAGGCCACACCGGGGGTCACCATCTCCTCCTCATCTGTTGGCCTCAGCCCTCTGGACAGGTATGGGGGAGCTGCGGGAGGATGGTATGATTGGAAGGAGAGGTACTTTAATAGCTAACAGAAGGAGCTTCGTAGAGCAGAGCTATTTAGCAATAGTTATGGAGGTCTGACTGGCCTGGGTTCAGATACAGTAAATGTTCTCAACTGCCCTACTTTAGCTCCTTTTTAGAGAGATTAGTTAAGCTACTACAAGCTGGCTTTCAGGGCTGGGGTGGTTGTCCCTGCTACTGAGGGCTCAGCAGTGCTGGCTATACTCACTCAGCTCATTAGCATGCTGTGATACCTGATCCAGGCCAGGAAAGCATTGATGCGTATAGACTGTGTGCAAAGTGAATCGTTCTTTGTGGGCTGCACTGCTCTCAGAATGAAGGATGGGGGTGCTGTGAAGGAGCTTAAGCCCAAGGAGGACACGAGCAGCGACAGTGAGGACAAAATGGTAGCTGTCAAATCACTGTCCTTCACCAAGAGGAAAGGAGAGATAGAGAGCGTGGAGGTGGTGGAGAAGAGGAAGAAGGGTCGACCCCGGAAGGACTCCAAAGCCATGCCTCTGATGTCTCAGGCCAATCAGCAGGTATCTGCCAGGTCACATGTTAACAAAGCATCAAGGAGACCTGGTGTTTGGCCATTGACAAGGCTGGTTGTTTGATGGAGCTTCTCTTTGACCTATCGCTTAGGTGGCACCCTCAGCAGAGGGGGCGCCCTCTCGTATCACGGTCCCCACAGTGGTGCTCAAGCTGCCCACTCCTGCTTCGCAGAAGACCTTCTCCATCCAGGTTAGTCTGCCCCTGCATGGTGGCCTTGTAAGAAAGAGGGTGTATTTTAAGGTCCCACTCAGGATGTGTCTGTAATACTCCCTCCATACAGTGCGTTTGCATACAGTTCATAGTTCTGCATCATGTGATGCTAAAACACTGCTGAGTATTATGTGCTGCAGTTTAACTTATATGAGTGTTCAGCCTCTCTCTCAGATTGCAGTGTACTTTCTAGCACTGGCATGCTAACTGCTCCTGCTGTCCTCTCAGGTGAGCGTGGAGCCATCAGTCCATATCGAGGTGGAGAACGAGGTGTCCTCGGCAGCAGGGGTGCGGTTCAGTCAGCTGCGGTGTGCACGGCAGGGTCGCGAGTGGGACACACTTCTGAGCAGTCGCATCCTCGCTGTGGCCGGCAGCAGGCGAGTAGCTCTCCTGTCATATAGCACCCCTCCCCACCCCCCTTGGAGATGTCTCAGCAGCTCACTACTACTGCATACTAGGCCTTCAGTGATAGTGACCCTGCCAGTCCCTGAATGTGGAGTCATGGTTCCTTTTCTGTTAACGGGCTTCTCTGTGTCCTCAGCGATGTCATCGCCGTGGCCTGTGAGGACCGCATGCTGTCCGTGTTCTCAGCCTGTGGGCGGCGGCTGCTACCTGCCATCCTGTTACCTGCGCCCTTGTCTGCCCTCCACTGCTCTGGCTCCTTTGTAATGGCCCTGACGGCCTGTGCGTCACTCTCTGTCTGGTGAGTCCTTTATTGCTATCACCTGTCCCTCCAGTCTGAAAACACAAAACCTTGCCCATCTGATAGAATTTCTCAGCTGGGTTAATTTAAGCTAGTAATGATCGTCAAATAACAGTTTAGCTAAGGAGCATTTCTATTGGACAGTCATGCTTAAGTTAACCCAGCTAACTGGGAAATCCTGGGGCGTATTCCATGAAGGAGGATTTCTTGCTTAGCTAGATAACTTCTTGGATTTAAGGTCGTTCCTTTACATTTAGCCCAGACCTTAAATCTGACAAATTATCCGGCTCAGCAAGAAATCCTGCTTTGTGGAACCGCCCCCTGCTTTGTGGAATACCCTTGGTCTGAAAACACCCACCTGGTCCTAAAACATCTATAGAACCCCACCCACCTTGTCCTAAGACATCTACAGAACAACACACTTCTGGGCTGCTGTCATTCATAAACTCATGCCCCCTTTGATCTGATTCCATCCCAACAGTCATCTAGTCCGGACAATTTTACATACAAAATCACATACAGTGGTACCTCAGAACTCTAAATCCGTTCAGAACTCTGGTTCGAATCCTAAAACGTTTGCGTTCTGATCAAATTTTCCCTATACGAAATAATGGAAAACCAATTAATTGGTTCCCGGCCCCAAAAAAATTACACTTAAATATGTTTTTTTGTTAGCATTTAAGCGCAAAATGGACAGGATAAAACAAGAAGAGCATATACTGTACTAAACACATCTAAGTACATTTATCAAAACAGTAATTTGTAAAGTAAGAAAATAAATGTATCTAAACAATGTGTAAAGTTAAAAAAAAAACCAATGTATCCTGCCTCGATTGTCCGCTCCTTCCGTGTGCCACGCCCCCTTGTTAACCCTGTGTGGAATCCCCGTGTGATCAGCTGTTTCTGGTTGTCATTAGTTCTATGTATTTAGTCCGCGTTTCAGTTTGTTTCCCCAGTCCGGTCATTGTATTGTCCGTCGGCATTTTGCCTGCCTTACATGTAATTAAACCCTGTATTCTCCGATACCCTGACATCTGCGCCTTTGTCTCCGTTCCGTCCCCGCTCGGCACGACAATATTATTGTAATTAAATGTATTAATGGTTTATTATTAATGATATTAAAATAATAAGAAATCTTTTTAAAATATATTTTATTATATAATAATTACTGTTACTGTATCATTGTCTAAATGTATTTTTACTGTCTAAGTATGTTTTCATCTAGTGTAAACATGCATGATGCGACAGCGAATGCAAGGCTGAGACTGAAGCATTACCCTTTGTTCCCCGCGCGTACATGTTATCTTAGGTGGGCGTTCACGGTTCGACTTCTGAGATTCAGATCGATTTCTAGATCATTTTTTTTCGAACTGGTTGGTTCAACTTTTAAGAAATTTGAGTTCTAATGAGTTCGAGAACTGAGGTACCACAGTATATGTGCTTCTGAATGATACCTACAGTAAGAGTCAAGGTGGTGTCCAGAGGCTGTGATTGAGTTAAAACCAGAACCGTATCAAAGTAATAACTCAAAGAAAGGCATATAAAATCCATGCTAGTGATGGGGATGAAATCACCTATACTAAGTACCATTCAAAACCAAGACCTCGAAGAGTATAGTCCGAGTCAAGACCAAGACTTTGAGAGGGTCGAGACAGACTGGAAAAATTCAAATCCAGTTTCAAGACATATCTGAAAATAAAATAGCTTGGTCCAAAAATACGGGAAAAATTGTCACTTCAAATAGGGACACAACATTTTATTATTCATTATGATAAGTTAAGGTGACCATGTAATATGTCAAATCAATCAGAGAACTTGAAAAATCAGCATAAGAATAGTTATACCTGTGTAATTCGCAAGAGCTTCTGGGGAGAACTAACCACATGAAACAAATGGTGATCACGCTCATTCAGATTCTAACAGTAGTCATTGGACTGAGTTTAGAGCTTTCTGTACAGCAGAGTGTGCTTGCATGTAAGAGAATTCATTTGTGATTAACAAAGATCAAATAAATAAAAATTGAATCTTGTCTGTTCTGAAGGGATTTCCAAGGTAGTGTTGCACTCTGGGACTCTCCAAAAAAAAAGAACATATGTGAATAATGATTTTTATTTTGATTAACATATATTGTTATTTTGAGAGGAGGAGAAATAGTTTCACTAGTGAAAAAATCTTGCGTCTTGCTTTAAAATTACGAGTCGTAATTTTAGAGAACCGTAGAGAACCGTAGTTGCTCTAGTCCAAGATTAATTTCAAGACAGTATAAATGCTTCCAATTCCAAGACAAGACCTACTAAGTGAAGAAGTGGTCTTGAGACCAAGCTCAGACTTGAGTACTACAACATTGTTCCACACAAAGTTTTTTTTTTTTATTTTATTTTTTTTCTTAAACTTGTTGCCCACTTCACACCTACACTTCTACATTTTCACTAAACTCTTACAGATGACGTCCATGTCGGGTTCAGTATTACAAACCTTAAACCACAAGTGCTTTAACTTGTAAAATACCAGTTTTTTTTCATTGCTTTTTATTATAATTTTAAGGATTCTCTAACAAAATGCCTGCTTGTTTTAGGGACGTTAAGAAGCAAACAGTTGTTGTGAGAAATGTATCTCTGCTGACCATCTTATCCGGTAAGGTTTTAATCTTCATTTCTTTTTTTTATCACATCAATAAAAACCTTGGTCCTGAGTAGGGATACTTATGGTTTTTCCTTTTATTAAATCTGTCTATATTCAGAACTCAAAGCACATTAGGGGCCCTGTGATGCTGGATTGCACTAGGAAAGGATTGTGGGAAATGTACAGGAAACTGACAGCTGCAATGTTGAAAGCGCAGCAGGTCGACTTGGACTCGGATGCATTGTGACTGCATGATCTCACACCCTCCTCCAGGTGGCGACGCGACGGTCTCTCAGTCCCTGCTCACCCAGCATGGTGTACCTGTCATCTGCCTTTCCAATGGGAAGTCCTACTGCTTCAGCTCCTCCCTGGAGACGTGGTGAGGGCTGCTCGTAGGTGTGGGAAGCAGCAGATAGTGTTGCTGGCATTTACTCTGTACAATAAGTATAACTGCTGTATTCTGCCTTCCTCAGGAACCTTATTGCAGACAAGCAGGACCCTCTAGTGCAGTGCGCTGACTTTAGGCACTTCCTGCCCTCCCAGGATGCATTGCTGTCTTCTGGGCCTCTAACAATCATGCAGGGCCGGGCTTTGAAGTAAGATTGGTAGCCTTTCTAAACTGCATGCCACACAATATAGTTATGCATTTCTTATACACTGAACAAAAATATAAACGCAACACTCTTGTTTTTGCTCCCATTTTTCATGAGCTGAACTCAAACATCGG
>JAODJU010000040.1:32909227-32924230 GCA_026776725.1 Gnathonemus echidnorhynchus
TCTTACAATTTAGATTTTTTCAAATTTATTTTTATTTTTAATTTCACAGCATGTCCTCTTTAGTGCACAACAGGAATGAATACGTTTCCTAAGATCAGTGAAAAGATAAGAAATAAAGTGTCCACTACAATGGACATAAATGAATAGGTGGGGTCTCAGGAGGATAAAGGTGAAAACTAGTTTAAAATTTTGCTTCCTGTAGTATTCACTGCTGTTATTTGTTGTGTTTAGCTTACTTAATTCAAATCTTTCCAAGGATTATATTAAGGATTATAACAAAAATTCCCTTTTGAAATATCAAATGGTTTGTGCAAAGTCTTGTATACATTTTTACATAAAGTTAAAATGCATATAAAATTATCAGCTTTTGGCCTCATACTTGTAGGATTGCGCGTTTGATCCAAAGTCCCAACTCTTATGTCTGTATATTAAACATGATATTGAACATGGAAAGGTAGTATAAAGCAAGTTTAATGTTTTTGTGTTAGAAAAAGAAACCTGCAGGAACATCAGCCTGCTTCACATGGCTTTACCATTTTGTGTGTTAAAGTGAGAGTGAAACCACAGTTCACCTTTTGCTCGGCTCACCTGCCTGAAATACCCTGATGACCCGTCCAGTTCCAAAGCCCCCATCTCTTTCGGATCAGCTTGTCTTTCCAGAGATGAAGTTTGATATGCGTAAATTTGTGAGTATCTGTGTGAAAATTTGAGTATTACAGCAAGGTCTTGTTACCCTCGCCCGGATTAGGGTCACCAGGGCCCCACCCTGGAGCCAGGCCTGGAGGAGGGACCCGTTGGCAAGCGTCTGGGGCCCGGGCTTTGGTTCGTGGGGCCCAGCCGGGCCCAGCCCAAAAGAGGTCCACGGGACCATTTCCAGGTGGGCCCACCACCCGCAAGAGGAATGTCATCTGTTCGGTGCGATGTGGATCAGGTGGCAACCAAGGGAGACCCTGGCAGACCGATCCCCAGCTGACTAAACTGGCTTTCGGGCCATGGAATGTCACCTCTCTGGTGGGGAAGGAGCCTGAGCTTGTGCGTGCGGTTGAGAGATACCGGCTAGATACAGTCAGGCTCACCTCAACACATAGCGTGGGTTCTGGAACCAATCTCCTGGAGAGGGGCTGGATGCTCTTCTGGAGTTGCGGCGCTTACGTGCCATATGACAGTTCACAGTACCCAGCCTTCTTGGACTCCCTGATAGAGTGCTGGTTAGCGCACCACAAGGGGATTCCATCGTGTTGCTGGGGGACTTCAATGCTCATGGTGGCAACGACAGTGTGGCCTGGAGGGGGTGATTGGAAGGAACAAACTCCCTGATCAGAACCCGAATGGTGTTCTGTTGTTGGACTTCTGTGCAATGCATGGTTTGTCCATAACTAACACCATGTTCAAGCATAAGGGTGTCCATAAGTGGATATGGTACGAACATGCCTGGGGCTACAGGTCGATGATCGATTTTATAATTGTATCAGCTGATCTGCGGCCTTGTGTCTTGGACACTCAGGTGAATAGAGGGGCAGAGCTGTCAACTGATAACCACCTGGTAGTGAGTTGGCTCAGGTGGCAGAGGAGGAAGCGAGTCAGACCTGACAGGCCCAAGCATATGGTGAGGATCTGCTGGGAATGCCTGGCAGAGGCTCCTGTTTGCCAGATCTTCAACTTGCACCTGCGGCAGAACTCCAACTGCATACCAGGGGAGGTTGGGGACTTCGAGTCTGAATGGATGTTGTTCCAGACCTCCATTGTGCAAGTGGCTGTACAGAGCTGTGGCTGCAGGGTGGTCGGTGCCAGTTGTGGCGGAAACCCCCGTACCCGATGCTGGACTCCAGAGGTGAGGGGGGCTGTCAAGCTGAAGAAGGAGGCCTACCGGGAATTATTAGCTTGGGGGTCTCCAGAGGCAGCTGATGGGTACTGGGAGGCCAGGCAGAACGCGGCTTGGGCAGTTGCGGAAGCAAAAACCCGGACATGGGTGGAGTTTGGTGAGGCCATGGAAAGTGACTTTTGGTCAGCCTCAAAAAGGTTCTAGCAAATTGTCCGGAATATCAGGAGGGGGAAGCAGCTCCTGGTTCCTACTATTTACAGTGGAGAGGAGGTGCTGTTGACATCACCCAATGGTGGAAGGAATACTTTGAGGACCTCCTCAATCTATGTGCACCGCCTTCGAGATATCAGAGGGTATGGGGCCAGAGGGGGCTGGGGCAGTCTTGCCCATCACTGGGGCTGAGGTTGCCAGGGTGGTTAAAGAGCTCCTTGGTGGCTGGGCCCCAGGAGTGGATGAGATTCATTTGGGGTACCTGAAGTCTCTGGATGTTGTGAGGCTGTCATGGCTGACACGCCTTCTCAACAGTGTGTGGAGGTCAGGGACAGTATCGCTGGATTGGCAGACCGGGGTGGTGGTCCCCTTACTTAAGAAAGTGGACCAGAGAGTGTGTTCCAACTACAGGGGGATCACACTTCTCAGCCTTCCTGTGAAAGTCTATTCCAGGGTACTGGAGAGGAGGGTGAGATCGATAGTCAAATCTCGGATTCACGAGGAACAATGTGGTTTTCGTCCTGGCTATGGAACACTGGACCAGCTTTATACCTTAGCGAGGGTACTGGAGGGAGCCTGGGAGTTTGCTCATCCAGTCTACATGTGTTTTGTGGACATGGAGAAGGCTTACGACCGGGTTCACTGAGGTGCTCTCTGGGGGGTACTTTGGGAGTATGGGGTTTAGGGCCCGCGGGCAATTCAATCCCTATATGAATGGAGCAGAAGGTTGGTCCGCATTGCTGGTGATAAGTCGGACGTGTTCCCAGTGCGTGTTGGGCTCCGCCAGGGCTGCCCTTTGTCACCAATCCTCTTTATAATATTTATGGACTTGATTTCTAGGCGCAGCCGGGGTGTTGAGGGTGTTCAGTTTGTTAGCCTCAGGATTGCGTTGCTGCTTTTTGCAGATGATGTGGTCCTGTTGGTCTCATCTGCTGGGGACCTCCAGAAAGCTCTGGGGTGGTTCACAGCCTAGTGCGAAGCGGTGGGGATGAGGATTAGCACCTCCAAGTCCAAGACCATGGTTCTCACCTGGAAATGGGTGGATTGCCCTCTTCAGGTCAGGGAGGAGGTACTGCCTCAAATGGAGAGTGAAGAGTGATGGTAGAATAGATCGAGAGCTGGATAGACGTATCAGAGTGACATCTGCAGTTTTGCAGGCACTTAACTAGTTTGTCGTGGCCAAACAAGAACTGAGCCTGAAAGCAAAGCTCTTGAACTATCTTCGTTCCTACCCTCACCTATGGTCATGAGCTGTGGGTAGTGACCGAAAGAATGAGATCATGGATACAGGTGGCTGAAATGAGGTTTCTCCGCAGGGTGTCTGGGCTCTCCCTTAGCGATAGGGTGAGAAGTTCGGATGTCCAGGAGAGTCTCAGAGTAGAACTGTTGCTTCTCCACGTCTAAAGGATCCAGTTGAGGTGGTTTGGACACCTGGCACGGATGCATCCTGGGCGGTAATGGGGAGAGGTTTTCCATGCATGCCCTACAGGGAGGAGGCCCCGGGGCAGACCAGGACACGCTGGAGTGATTATATCTCTTGGCTGGCCTGGGAGCACCTCGGCATCCCCCCTAAAAAATGGGTAGAGGTGGCTTGGGAGAGGGAGGTCTGGGTATCTGGGTAGCTACCTCCGTGACCCGGATCCCAGACAAGCGGGAGGTGATGGATGGATGGATGAAAATTTGTGTGATTATGTGTTTGAGTCTGTCATCTGCCAGAGACTGGGGTCCTGTGTGGGAGTTTTGGGGTCCTGTGGGATGGCCTCCAGGTTCAAGCAGTTATGGAAAGTGGATGGATGCATACAAATTTGGTAAGTAGCAAAATTAGTAAGAGCTCTCTGGCCATGGTGATGAACAGCCGGCATACTAGATGACAACTATGTGCCCAATCTTGCTTTGGCCCAGCTCAGTGTATTGGGGCTAATTAAATCAGATAAGAACCTGCCATGGGTAGAAGCTGTGCTGTCTTGTTTAATTTGTTAAACATTAAGATAAAATGTAAACCTCCCTGTATGTAACAGACAGCCTGTCATGTTAACCCACGTTCACATAGACCTACTCCAAACCCTTCAAGAGTTCTGATAAAACAACAGATATCACATTTACTTTAGGTGTGTGAGCACTCCTGCACTGATATTTGTTCTAAATATCCCAATGGCCTTTTCTTATAATTTTATTAACCCACTCAGCACAGATACCCTAAGGGAACACACTGGGTAATTGGATCAATATTTATATTTCAAATGAGCTTCAGCTATCTACCACTAAATCAGGTGCAGGGTGGACGTAAGGCAAAACATCATAATCCTACGATGTGGACCTTGCTCGTCAGAGAATACCCTAGTCCCAGGAGTGGCCAATCTTATCCGCAAAGGGCCGCTGTGTGTGCGGGTTTTCGCTGCAGCTCCCTAATTAGATTACTAATTAGAGGCCTGATTGGCTGGAGGAGTCCTCACGCTTGGGTTTGAACAGCTGACCTAAAGGTTACCCCAAAAACCTGCATACACACCGGCCCTTTGCGGATGAGATTGGCTACTGCTGCCCTAGACAACAGAACATCCTAAATAGGAGAACAGCCTCAATAGGAGAACCTCCTAAATAGCACAGCACCCTAAGCTGGGGAGCAGTACCCATAGGAGAACACCATAAATAGGAGAATATTATAGATAGCAGAGCACCCTAGATAGCAGATCACCCTAAACATGAGAAAAGCCTCTACAGAGGAACACCTTAAATGGGAAAATGTCCTAGAAAGGAGAGCAACGTAAATATTAAAACATTCTAGATAGCAGATCTCCCTGCTTTTGATTCTCATAACTGTCTTTGAACTGCAAGAAGAAGCTGGACTTGCAGAGGACACCTATACACACATGGGATTCAAATCTCTGAAAGACAACAGCATTACCCACTGTGCCTACATATAAATATTCAATGTTTTACAATGTGGTAGTTCTGCAATGATCACAACATTACCAAATCTCATTCTAAGTAAAGCCTAATCGTTTTTGGTGCACAAAGAATTTGTAATGAGGTGAACCCCTAAGACCAATTCCTCTAACAAACAAATTTTATAAAAAATAGAACACTTTTAACCTGTAATGAACATTAAAGGCGACAGAACCAATTATTAAAATACTATTGTTGGTGAGTAACAACTAATCATTCTGTCCTTATTCAGTTTCTAAGAACTCTGGTTTAGGATGCTGCTTGTTTTAATTTCTACACTGTCAGTTAAAGTTTTTTTTAATGTCGTCTTCAATAATAATGATTTTCTTTGTGGCTGATACAGTAACATGATTAAAAATCAAGTTATTTGTTGATAAAACATGATTTTTCCGATTTATTAATGTTCTTCGTCATTTCCATTAAGAAAAACATCTAAAGTAATATATGGCAGCGTTTGTTTGATGATTTTTCAAAGAAGATCCATATCTAAAAGTACCCATTGATCAAGGTAACACTTTGTGCATTTTGGTTTCCTGGAGAAGCATATCTGTGTGGGAGGTGATTAAAAACTCTCCGAGGAAGGTAATGGGACACAACTGCATTAGTGTTGATGTCTAAAGTTTGGAGTGAGGAGAAGTGAGTGGCACTGATCAAAAAAGACTGACCCAGAAGAAAATGATCAGAAGCAACATTTTTCTGAGAGAAATAGATTGTCATTGTAACACGATAAGCGGTAGTCATAGAATGGGACTGTATTATTATCGTCCATCCATCCATCCATCCATCCATCCATCCAACCAAGGAAGCACAAGAGCACAGAACAGGTTACACCCTGGAGAGGATGATTATTGTTATTATTGCTAGCAATGTAACTGAGCTGAATCTTTCACATGACTTATAAAAACCTATGAAAAAAGTATTGTAATGCCATGAATAAGGCAACAGAAAAGTCTGTCAATGGAACATGTTCCATTTTACCACTGCATAAAATAATAAAACAGAGAAATGACTGACAAAAATCTTTACATTTAAAAATCTTTTGCCTGAATAGTGTCTAGAAACAAACAACTGGAAGAGCCTGTCGCTTGATAAGGTCATATTGTTGTCCTGCCTGTCATGTGTCTTTCTAGCCCGCCCATCTCCTCACGCCTGTTTCTCGTTATGTCCTCGTCAGTCAGTATATAAAATATACGCTTTGTCTTGTGCTCCCCACTCCAGTCATTGTCATCAAATCAGTGTCATCTGCTGATATTACTGCGTCCTGTTACTGCCAGTCCTGTTTCATCACTCTACCCATAGGTTTTGCCCTGTGTGCTTCCCTCTATGTCAATTGTTCCATGCTTTGTCCACTGTGGCTCCTTTGTTTTCTGCATTTCTGTCTATTTGAGTTGGAAATAAAACCCCTGCTTTCTCCCCTAGGTCTGCTTCTGGGTTGTGCCTTTCCTTCTTTGTGCCACACACAAGCAAAAACCAAATTGTATAAATCAAAGTATTTGAATGTTTATATTCTAGAGAACAAGGTGAACTGAATTATGAAAACATAGCTTCAGAGTGCAGGAGGACAGCTGATGCTGTTAGATTCACAGTGGACATCTGGTCTGGGTCGCTGACTTGCTGGCTTGATAGAGCGCAACCACACTCGGAACCTGGATCCAGAAATAACATCAGAATGGGTGTGTCTCTCCTGTGATGTAACAGTGATGTAATGTGTCCATAACGCTGCCTCCCTGTGATACGCATAAGCACTTTTACTGGGTCGCTGAAATGATTTGGATATGAGGTTGCAAGCAGAAGATGAAATAAAGTTTTTTTATGTTCATCAATGATCAATTATGAAATTCCAGTATCAGATTATCCCAGTGACCTTGACCAGGATAAGTAGGTGGTTGGTAGGATGGATGGATCGTGGAATAGATAATACAAGAAGATGGATGAAGCTGTATGGCATCTGTTTCTAGAAATATTATCAATATTAATATGACAGCAGTGTGAAATATCCATGTAGTACTGGACACTTCTGTCTTTCTGTTCCATATTTCTCACAACACAAATTTTGTTTGGAACCTTAAATACAACCTTCAACTGATAATAAAAATACTCAGATTAACTCCAAACAAATTTTTGTGCAGATACATAAGATGCTCCCAAGCCATTTTTGCCTTTTAGCTCTTTGTTACATTTGTTTTGGTCACAATAGTTTTTCAGACAGATCTTGTGAAGAACGATTTTAAATAAGCCCATGCATATATTTATGGCTAAAATAATAAGATAACCTCTGTTATGTTCCTTTGATGCTGCATATGGCTGCATTATTTTCTACAAGGAATTAGAGTTCAGCAGCCCTAGCAAAGTTTTTGTTTATAAAAATGAAAATCTTAATATTAGAATAAATTCCCTATATATAGATACCACTGTTGTATCACAATGAATATTACGCATACAAACACAGAACATAGAAACAGAATGCGATTAAAACATAGAATGCAACTAAATAACTACACCAGGCCCATTGGCGGAATTAAATTTAATAAATTTCACCCCTGCCTAACAGATGGAGGAGGGTCATTGTTATTTTACTAGCTGTAATTACATTTAGTGCATTATTGCATGTCTGCAAGAGCTCATTTTAACCATTCTTACTTAAGAATAACAATATGCAACGCTGGAGAAATGAAGTGGGAATGCTGGAGGGGCCAGCACACACTGCCGATCGGGGACCTGCTTCCAGCTGTGCCTGGCTCATCTCCCCTCAGCTTCCTAATGAAGTTTCCCACTGCAGGGGTTCAGAAGGATCACTGGCACAGAGGGACAGGTAAATGCAGGGAGACACATCACAGGGTCCACTTTCCTTTAGACTGATACATCTGGACAGCCTGTGATGACAATGATATCCGAATTGTAGGAAGAGACCCTTGTGCAGAGAGAGCTCAGCAGTAATTACCCCATGTGGCTGAATATGTTTGATGGATGACTAGGTGCAGGACTCAAAGGTTGGTGCGCCATCTGATTCCTGCACCACAAGTTTATAAAAGCCTCATGTTCCATCCTGCTCGAGGATGCTGACTCCAACCTACATTTGCTGTGCCATAATTTAACACACATTCAAAAACATATAATATGAAATACACTTCTGAGAGGGAGTTTATCGAATTAAATAAGTCACACAATATGAACATATTCTACTCTGTTTTCCTTTGTGTGGATGGAAATAACATGAAAGCACAAACATTAATTCCTTTTCTATGTAACTGGCTATATATAGATACATTTCCTGTATAATTCTATTTTGCTGAATTGTTCCACCCCATTAGTGCAAAATTAATAACTTGAATGTCATAATATTCACAAGAAAACATATGTCAGCACTCAGTGTGTGTGTCAGTTATATTCAATATTTTATATTACCCAGTTTTGTTAATCAAGCATAATGTGTTCTTTTGACATATTTGGATGTAATCCATGCAAAAAAATATTTCTAAAACAAAAATATTTATAATTTTTGCAGCCATTAAGCCATTTGTCATTTCAAAACAAGTACTTTTCAGGGAATGGCCTACTTTGTTAATGCAAACTTTGAGTTATTTTAATGTCAACCAGGGGAATTAATGAATAATGATGAGGCAAATGGCTTATCATCAGTCTGAGGATAGATATTTCACATAACAGTGAGACGTGATTTATTCCTATGGAATCCCTTCCAGTTTATTATCAGTAAGTAGTGTTAAAGAAGAAATCTATGGAGAGACGGATGCTAAAATGTAGACAGACAGAAAAGCAAAAAAGTAAGCAAAGCAAAGGATGTAAAAAAGGGACACACTCACCCTTTTTCACTTAACAGCCATGCATATGCTAACAGTGGACACGGCCATTCAGCAACCATAACTCTATGCACCCATTTGTGAATTGCACAGAAATGCTCACAGTATGATAATCAGGACATTTGGAAGATAAGTTTTAGAACTTCCATCTACATAACAATACAATGTGTGGATTTCCTGTGAAATAATGGAAGTGATAACTGCAGAGTGGCTGTAATCCCCAGCATACTGCCCAAGTTGCACACGACTGGCAGCTTACTTAGCAGTTGGCTATTTAGCGTATTTAGTGTTTCAGTGTATTTTCTCATCCACTATAAGTAGCACCAAGCTATATTAACTCTGACTAGCCTTTACTTGGCATGATTCATTGAAATGTTCCTGTTCCACATTCCAGCAGATGTGTTGAGTTGTATTCAATGCTCGATTGGTTCTGCCTTGACTCTAGCAAGGTGGCATGTTCCTGGAATAGCAGGACAAGGCTCCAGAGCTGAGATCACATATTTATTTTGAACAGATTGTGCTGGACATTGACTGGGCAGTGTCTCTTGAACCATTTCTTACAATCCTGCTAGAAGACACAGGCAGCGTAAAACTTTAATTTTGTTCATCATGTTATGTAATATGGGTGTAAAAGTTAATATGGGTGTAATAATCTGCCTGAATGTCTGAAGCAGGCCCAGCCATGTTTATTAAATAGCCATGACTTTATAAAGAAGGGCTAACATACTTTATGGGTTTATAATGACAAAAAAGCAGAATTAGGATCTATAAAATTGTTGAGTCAATGAATTACCTCACCACTAGATGTCAGTCAAGAATTTTATATGAATTTTATAAATTGATTTTTTTTTTTTTTTTGCATGTCATTCCTTTATGCTCCATTTTCCAAAGAGTAGACATTCATTTCAAAGTTGGCACTAGTGGACATTATCTTTAAAAAGTATATACACTCCAGTTTGGAGTAAGGTACAATAGACCAACAATGCCTTTTTTGTGCTGACAATTTCACTGTCCACCAAGCATTTCCTCTGTATAACTTTATAAAAGAAAATGAAATTATACAAAGTTTTTGTGTGTTACTCATTTGTAACTCAGATAAAGCGTGTAGAAAATGGAAGGCAGAGGCACCTTCTTCCAGCTATAATTAGAGTATAATATTTTGTATTTATGCTCTGTTCAAAAACATAAAAATCTGAATATGTATGATGTATGACTTGTTTTAATAAAGAACAAACAGATTTTTATGCTATTATTTAGGTTGTATCTGATGACCATTTCTGTATGCACAATTTGAAATGCGATACCTGGAAGCTAACAGGTCATAAAGAGATCAACTTTATAAGCACCACAGTTCAAACACCATCAGCCTATAAATATACTTGATACAGCAGAGCATGGCAGAAGATTTCCCCTGCCTATAACACACCCAGGTACACTGACACCTTCAGCAGTTCGTATCAGAGAATTTAGCTTCTATGTTCCACATTTTTAATGAATGTGGATGAATTATGAGAAGCTAATTTTCTTGTATCCATATTGGTTTAGTTACATTTAAAAGCAATAAAATTTGAAAATAAACATATAAGTTATTTGCATATGTAGTTTTTTTTAGGATCTAGTCCAAAACTTGTTTTAATTCTGAGAGAATATTTTTGGGATGATGGCAAAAATGTCAATGCAGTGAAACCATAAAAAATTACACCAAATCAAGTTGCTTTGAAAAGGTGAAATTCTCAATAAAACAGCCTACGAACTAGTTGGTATAATCTTACATTTAACCACAACCATCTAAGCGTAAAGACCATTGTTCTGAATATTATAATTAATTTGGGGAATCATGTTAGTCAGGTCAACTGCCTGATGTGTCAAGGTGGTGTAACTACCATTCAAGGAGCCATTTTTTTTCATATTGTACAAGAATACCATTGCTGTGCTTGGACAAGCCATTTGTATACTCACTCACTCACTGTTTAGCGTTTGCTACATAGAATACTCACTAAGGGATAAGGGAAGACAGAGGATGATATTTTTCTGTCAGGGTCTGTACCAGACCCCACCCTCTGTGACCATTCCACCTTTGTCTAGCAGGCATTGCTGGCCATTCTACCTTTCCTCCTCTCTGTCGTTCAGTCCATCCCTTTCCTATGTGTTCAGTCCCCATTCCACCAGGAGGTGTTACTGGCCAACCTGCTCCCTCTGTTTTAATTTCTACTCTTCCCTAGTGTTTTCCCTGTTCCCTGGACCGCCACATAGCTTAGTGGGTTGAGTGTGCAGCATGCAGTCTAACCCTATGCTTGTGGGTTTCAGCCTGGCCTCAGGCCAGCCTCATCTGTTATTTTATATTTATTGATTTTCTGTTTTTCCTAGTGTTTCTTATTTTTGCTTTCCTGTTTCAGGTTGCCCTGCTTGTGTCTTGTTTTTGATTTTGGTTTTGCTTGTACATGTTCCTAGTGCTGTTATCCCTATGTGCTCTGTGAGAGTTCCCTAGCTTCCCTGTGCTAGTATTTCATTGTTCCATCTCTTCCATCTCGTTATTCTATGCTCACTGTGATTGGTTGATTATTTTGATAATTCAGACATCCCTTTTGTCAGTCTTCATTATCTGTGTATTTAAGTGCCTGCCTTTGTTCAGTTCCCCAGTCAGTCATTGTATTAGGTGCCTGTGTCATGTTACTGTGTTTTTTAGTTCTAGTTAGTTTCCTAGTCCTACTCCCTGTGTTGTAGTTTTCCTAGTTTCTGCTCAGTTCCTTTAATAAACACTTTTGTCCGTCACCCTCTTTATGCCTACACCCTGCCCTGCATCCGTAACATATTTCAGACAGTAGGGAGATGTTACACTGTTATGTGCCAATATAATAATATAATAATTATGTGCCAGATATTTGTAATTGTTATCTCTGTCCCTGCACTGCTGAGCCGTGACAGAATGACCAGACTCCGCAAAAAGAGGCCTCGCCTCACTGAGGAGGACTACATGGAATTAGTGGATGAGGTAATATACTGGCACCTGCCCCAGAGGCTCCCGTGCTCCCAGTCCCCGTGGCGCCCGCTCCAGAGGCGCATCTACCCGTGGTGCCTGCCCCAGAGGCTCCCATTCTCCTAGTCACAGTGGCAACTGCCCCATAGGCTCCTGTGCTCCCAGTCCCCGTGGTGTCTGCCCCAATTGCGCCAGCTTCCCAGATTCCTGACCCTATCCCAGAGGTACCCGCTCAAGCCCCAGAGGACTTAGCCCACCTGACCACATTTCCTCTTTCATCATCATCTGAAGAGGAGTGGGATCCTCTGGGGCTCACCCTGAGACCTTCCGCTGGGGACCCCCTCCAGAAAGACATCCCGGCCCCAGCTCCAACGGAGAAGACCCAGGAGTGTGGGTGGTCTCTCCATCTCCTGGAGAGGAAGGGGCCACCTACGTCGGATTAGGGTCCACCCGCCCTGCCCCCATGGTTGCCTGCGGCCCCTCTTGCTCATGCTCATCAGTCGCCTATGGCCCCCCTTGCTCCTGCTCATCAGACACCTGCGATTCCCCTGGCTCCTACACATCGTTCACCTGCAGTCCCCCCTGCGACAGATGTTAGTTGCCTGCGGCCCCTCAGCAATGGCTTGTTAGTCACTTGCTGTCACCCCTGCTCCACCTTGCCAGTCGCCTATGCCTCCACCAGCTGTAGCTTTTTGGTCGCCTGCTGTTGCTCCGACTCCCTCCTCGCCTCCTCTGGTGGTCCCTCCGACTCCCCCCTTGCCTCCTTCAGTGGTCACTCCGATTCCCTCCTCGCCTCCTCTGGTTGTCCTTCCAGCTCCTGCCTCATGGTCGTTTGTGGTCCCTCTGGCTTCTGCTTCACGGCAGCTGGTGGTTCTGCCTGCTCATACCTCACGACCCCTTGGAGTCCCTCTGACTCCCTCGCTCCCCCCGTCCTTCGCATCTTTACCCCCTGGTTTTGCCCCTCTTGGTTTTCTGCCCCCTGGTTCTGTTTCCCCAGTTGGTGTGCCCCATGTGTTTGCTCTGCATCTGTCTGTTCCGCCTCTGTTCCCTCCTGGTTCCTTTGCTTCCGTAGTCCGTGTTCCCCCTACTTGTTTTGTTCCTCCCGTGGGTGTTTCCTCTGGTTTTGTGTCCCCTGGGGGGTTTTCCCCACCTGTTGTTCTTTCCCCTGACTGTGTTCCCCTTGTGTCTTCTTTTCCTTTGGTATCCCAGGGTCCTGTGTTTCCATCTTTGGTGCCCTTATGTGTGTCTGCGTTCCCCGTGGTTTGCTGGTTGGTGTCGTGGTTGCTGTCTTTGTGTCTGTTCTGCGTGTTGGTGTTGTTCTTGTTGCCTCATTGATGTTCTTGCTCTTGTTTCCCTCTAGGTGGTGTTATGCGGTCTGTTCCAGGGTCCTGTGTCGTGTCTTGTCTGGGCTCCCTGGTCCTCTTGGGTGTACCTGGTGTGCGCCTTTGGGGTTGGGTTCTGTCATGTCCTGATCACGCCAATTCTCCTGTGTGCCATGCCCCCTCGTTTACCTTATGTGGAGTCCTCCTGATTACCAGCTGTTTCTAGTCCTATCTAATGAGTGCCTCTGTTTTGCCCCATACCTTTGGACTCCCATGCCTGTTTCCCTGCCCTGCCCCGCCAAGCTATGACAGTATGCCTCCAGAATGTTGAAATTAAAATAAAACTTTACAACACAAATCTGTGCATACATAGGTTTATTTACACTTTTCTATACTGTATACATTTCTGCAAGCATGATGGGGATTGCAGCTGTAACTGTGGAATTATATACAAAACTTCAATATATTGTATTTATTGTAAATAAATGTTACCCATACAGAGCAATGAAATACATTAAAGAAGCTACCCCTGCCGCTGTTATTATAGCTCATATGCAAGTATTTCATAAGCTGCTTAACAACTGTTAATGTTTCTCAAATATGGTTCAGAGAGGTCTTCTAAAAATTTTTTAAATTCTGTTGTTCAGGTACTGGAGGAGACAAGCCACTGCACATTTGAGATGTCTGAGAAGTATTATATTCACTAAGCACCCTCATCGTGCATGACAGCTCATCATCTGAAACTCAACCCCAGAAAAATCGAACTGCTTTTCATCCCAGCTGATTCATCCCCATACCAAGATCTCGTGATCTCCCTAGACAACTCTCTGTCCTCCAGTCACAGCAAGCAACCTTGGGGTATCCATGGACAATCACCTGTCCTTTTCCTGTCCTGCATCCAGGCCAGGGGTGGGCAATCTTATCCAGAAAGGGCCACTGTGTATGGGAGTTTTTGCTGCAACTCCCTAATTAGATTACTAATTAGTGGACTGATTGGCTGAAGAGTCCTCACACCTGGGTTTGAACAGCTGACCTAAAGGTTATCCCAAAAGCCTGTATACACACAGGCCCTTTCTGGATAAGACTGCCCACCCCTGAGGTAGACTCTTCTCTGTGTTGGCACCTATGTTGTGGAATGAACTTCCCCTAGATGTCTGAACAGCTGAGTCATTGGGTATCTTCAAACAACGACTAAAGACCTACTTTTTTTGGAAGTACTTGGATTAGCACTTCCAGTATTACAACCGTATTTTAAAATGAAAGAAAAAAAAAAGTATTATTTGCCAACAGAGATTTTAGATTGATGGTATTCTTAAGCTTGGGTTCTATTGAACCAGTATTGGAATATAATTCACTGATCGAGACTTCTAAGCAGTTACGTAAGTCACTCTGGCCAAGGGTGTCTGCCAAAGGCTGTAAATGTAAATATAGGCGCAAGCCTACCATACCTGTTGTGTTATTGAGACAAATTCATTCAACAGTTGTTATGATATGCCCACATTAAATGTACAAGCCTGTCATTCAAAAGTTTATCAACACCCTCTTCAATTACTGAGTTCAGTTAAAGACCAGAAACAAAACATGTTTACCTCTGTCATTGCCCATGTTATTATTACACCTCTTTCCAATAATTTCCCTTTTTAATTTCAGCAGTAATTTTTGTAGACATTACTAGACACACAAAACATTCACAGAGATTGGTCTGTAAAGACCAATGCACCAGGTGTTCACATATTTTTTGATCAAACAATATGTATAAACATTGACATGGGGTCCAAAAAAGTAATAAACAGTAGTAACTTAGACGTAAAATATAAATCACACATAGGTGAGTTTACAGTTTTTCACAATTGCTAACACACTAAAATGACATGCATAGCACAATTATTCAAACTGACACACAGAGAGCAA
>JAODJU010000040.1:33105866-33118258 GCA_026776725.1 Gnathonemus echidnorhynchus
TCTCGTACCAGGCTCGGCCTTGTCCCAGGCCACTTGGAATTTAAGCCCTGTGATATGTGCATGTGTGATCCTACACCCGTTTGAGTGATTAAACCCCGTTTGCCTGCACTTCCTGGTGGACTCGCCTGCTTTCCCTGCTCGCTCAGCCACCGCCGCTGACACTTACGTTGCCAGCTGTGTGAAAAGGCCCCTACAATATTACGGCATAGTCCAAGGGTGCGCTCGGTTTTTTGCCTCTGGTCATGCAATCCATTTGTGACAGCCAAGTTTAGATTGTGACCGAAGCAGTTAAGCCACGGCCAATCCAGGGACCTGGTTGCGGCATGAATGTTGGCAGCGTTGTCAGTGGTTATGGCTGAAAGTTTTTTCTCATCAAGTTGCCATTCCTGAAGTGCAGCTCTGAGCGCAGCAGCAAGATTGTCCGCTGTATGACTCTCAGGAAAATACGTAGTTTGGAGGCATTTGGATTCAAGTTTCCAGTCAGGTGTAATAGTATGGACAGTCAGAGACATATATGTTAACTGACGACCACATGTCAGTTGTTAAGGAATAACTGTCTGCCGCTGACAGCAGCACTTGAACATTGTCTCTAATTTTACTATATAAATGTGGGACGGCTGTTTGTGAGAAATATTTCCGTCCAGGCAGGTCGTACTGGGCATCTAGGACCTTTACCATGTCCTTAAAGGACTTTTTTTCCACTGTGTGGAAAGAGACCATTTCCTTCGCCAAGTGTTTTGTCACTGCATCAGTACAGGTTTTCCAACGGACACTGTCCCTTTTGTACTTTGTTGTTTTCCCGAAGGCCTCCATTATCGTCGGCTGCGTACTGGCGGTGGACCTAGATGTTGTTGGTCCTGCATCGGGAGGCGTAGAAACTGTTGCACTGAGTGAACTCGGGTCTATCCTCGCAGCAGTGAGTGGATGGTGGTTTCGTAAATGCGACCTTAGGTTCAAGGTATTTCCATCTCTCGCGGTCACCTTTTTGTTGCACAATTTGCAAATTGCCTTGTCCGTATTTACCGCCTCTCCCTTCTCGTTCGGTCGAAACCCGAAATACTGCCAAACTGCAGAAGTTGTGTTCTTTTTCAAGACCAGGTCACTTGGTGCGCGACTCGCCATCTTTCCCCACCTCTCTATTTCTCCTCCACGCTGTCACGTGATGACAACCACACATACGCATTTTTAGGCATTAAATAAATTGTAATTAATATTTAATCCTTGTCTCCTATAGAAGTGCATTGTTTTTATGACGGTATAACGGTATTGAAACTGACACCGTTGCTATTTTTAGATCCCGCGGTATACCATATTACCGCCCAAGCCTATAAGGAGGACATGCTGTGAAATTAAAAATAAAAATAAATTTGAAAAAATCTAAATTGTAAGATGTCTTATTTCCTCCAAAGACAAATAACCTAAAATTGAATGACACTTTTTTCCTTGGGTCTCAGGAGGATATGCAAGACATGGTGGGTTAACTTCAGTAAACATTTATGACTACGATGGACATGGAGTTAAGCCAGAGGAGAGCTGATGTGTTGTACAGGAGCCCATTGCGCAAAGGATACGGCAAAATGATTTCAATTCAGCAGCCTCTTGCGTTAATTATGCTCCCTTGCTGTCCATAATGGAGAAACAAAATGAAATTACATCTGTGCTGGTACTGCAACAGCATCATTCATCTCTTCCAAGGAGAGGCCTTTAAGTGTTTGATGGAAATCCTCTTCAATGTCATGCCTTTTTGAGAGCCTTCAAGCAGAGCGTTGAAGATAGAACAGATGACCCAAGTGATTGCTTGCATTTCCTGAAACAGTACACTCAGGGGCAATCAAGAGAGCTTGTAAGGAGTTGTCAACAAATGGCACCAGAGAGAGGCCATCTAAAGGCAAAGGCCTTGTTGGAGGAACATTTTGGTGATGAACAGAAAATACCTTTGGCCTGTTTGCAAAAGACTCTCTTATGGCCACCAGTTAAGACAGAGAATCTAAAGGGATTACAGGCCTATAGCCTCTTTTTGAGAGGATACAGAGAGAATGCTATGGAAGACGTTCAGTTTATGTCTGAGTTGGATACACCAGGTAACATGTTGGCAGTTATAAAGAAGCTTCCTTATGAATTATGAGACAAATGGAGGACGACAGTATGTGTGATTCAGGAAAGAAACCATCGGAGAGTAGTGTTTGCTGATATAGTGAATTTTGTCGAAAGACAAGTCAAAATAATTACTCATCCTATCTTTGGAGACATTTAAGAAGCTGGGTCTTATAAGGAAAAGATTAACCCCAAGCTTCAACGTCATGCTCAGTCTAAGGGAAGTAGCTTTGCTACTGAAGTGGATGCTTTGGACAGAAGTGCTCAAAAGGGGTTTAAAGGAAAGCAGAAGTCTGTACTAAATAATAAAGCTTGTCTGTTTTGTAAGGGTGGACATGCACTGCAGTCATGTTCCTTATTAGAAAGGAGAACACATAACGACAAAATTGCCTTTTTGAAAGAAAATTGAGTTTGTTTTGGCTGTTTGTGCCGAGGGCACATCAGTAAAGTTTGTCAGCGGTGTTTATCTTGTGAAGTGTGGCGTTTAAGCCACCCAACTGTGCTTCATATCCAGCAGAAGGAAAGGAGTGTGGAAGAGCAAGCTGAAGTTGGTTCCAGCATCGCAACTGGGAGTGCCCTAGTAATGGTGCAAATAAGTGGTCTTACTGTGGCTGGAGAACAAGACTGTAAGCTTTCCATTCTTCCTGTAAAGGTGAAATCTAAAAAGGGTTAGCAGATTGTAGAAACTTGTGCCTTCCTTGATCAAGGTAGTTCAGCATCATTTTGTACAGAGAGCCTGATGAGGAAATGAAATCTTACAGGGAGAGGAATATGAATTTTACTGTGTACTATTGGTCAAGAAAATATTATTCAGTGTGGTGTTGTGTCAGATTTGGAAGTGGCTGGTTTGGAAGGAGACCAGTACCATGATCTTCCTGATCTTTTTATACAGATGCCCGTGAGTAAATGCAGTATACCACGACAACAAGATCTTTCGAGATGGCCTCATCTGTATAGTGTCAGGCTACCATATGTTGATGCAGATGTTGAACTGTTGATTGGGTTGAATACGACAAGAGGGCTAGAGCCAATAGAGGTGATTCCAAGTATGAATGGAGGTCCATATGCTTTAATTCCACGTTCAAGGTACAACACTTGGATGAAGATTGGTCTTCATACGGTTTTTTGTGAAGTGGATCCTTAATAATAGACCTCTCACTATGGCGTCTACAGATCTAAATGATCTTGAAGCTTTAACTGCTAATCACTTATTTCTTCTTACGTCTCATCCAACATTGCCACCAGAAATGCTTTGCAGAGATCAGAGCATGTGAGCGGAGTGGAGCGGAGCGTGAGCGAGGAGCGGAGTGGGTGGAATTTGGTCAGAGCGCGGAGCGGTTTTTTAATTAAGGCTGGCTCGCTCCAATTTCACTCCGATACCGCTCACACTACGATTCTGAGGCGTGCCCAAATCTACCCAGAATTCATCTGTGCAATTATCAAGACTGTTACACAAATTGGCTGAGATGGAATTCGCAAAGTATTTCACAAAGGAAACTGATAAATCATACAAGTTTACTATTCTTATCAAATGTATAGATGACAATAATGTGGAGCAAGAACAACAATGTGGTGAAACTGTTTTAGTAAAGATTCACTTTGGAATCACTTTTCTCAGAAACATGAGAGTGTGCTACGCGAACAGGCGGAAGCCAGAGCAAAACGTGAGCAAGTTTTATATGGTTGTAGCATATCAAGTCTATAAAGTAAATTAAAGTATAAAAGCCTATAAAGTAAATATTGGTAATCAAATTTTTTTGTCATTCAAAGTAGGTCTAATAGGATTTTTTTAATTTCACGTAACGCTGTCAGTGAAATTTTATTTCATAGAGAGAGCAGCATCAACAGAAAAAAATTGAGGAATTTAAAACGTGGATGCTTAGCCTGTATATTCTTTAGACTATTATGCACACCAATTCCTTTATTTTTAAGCCTATATATATGATATAAGGCTTCGGTTTAAGGCAGTGGTCTCAAACTCCAGTCCTGGAGGGCTGCAGCCCTACACAGTTTTCGGTTCACCCACGTTTAACACACCTGATTCAACTCCTTGTGCTAATTACTGTACCATACAGCTCTTGAGCTGAATCATCTGTGGTGGAAGGGGGAAAAAACTAAGCTACACAGGGCTGCAGCCCTCCAGGACTGGAGTTTGAGACCCCTGGTTTAAGGTGACATTTGTTAGGCATACAGATAATTTGTCCCTCTTTTAAATTGGAGCGAGCATGGAGCGATTTGACTGGAGCGGGGGGAAATTTTAGTGGAGCGAGGAGCGGTGTTGAGTGGAGCAGCTTAGTTCGAATTAGAGCAGAGGAGCGGGCGGAGCCAACAGCCTCGTGAGCGAGGAGCGGAAATTCTCACCGCTCCACTCCGCTCACATGCTCTGGCAAAAATGACATCTACTCTCTTCGGAGGTGGACGCAAGTTGAATATACAGTGGTACCTCAGAACTCTAATTTAATCTGTTCAGAACTCCGGATCAAATCCTAAAAAGTGTGAGTTGTGATCGAATTTTCCCCATAATAAATAATGGAAAACCAATTAATTGGCCCCAAAAAATTACACCTAAATATGTTTTTTAAACACAAAATGAACCGGATAAAACAAGAAGAGCACATACTGTACTAAACACATCTAAGCACATTTATCAAAACAGTAATTTGTAAAGTAAGAAAATAAATGTATCCAAACAATGTTTAAAGTAAAAAAAAACAATGTGTCCTGCCCCGATAGCCCGCTCCTTCCGTGTGCCACGCCCCCTCGTTAACCCCATGTGGAATCCCCGTGTGATCAGCTGTTTCTGGCTGTTATCATTAGTCCTCTGTATTTAGTCCACATTTCAGTTTGTTTCCCCAGTTCGGTCATTGTATTGTCTGTCTGTGTTTTGCCTGCTTTACCTGTAATTAAATCCCATATTCCCCAATACCCTGACGTCTGCGCCTTTGTCTCCGTTCCTTCCCCGCTCGGCAGGACAATATTATTATAATTAAATGTATTAATGGTTTAGAACATAAGAATAAGTTTATTATGAATATTAAAATAATAAGAAATCTTTATTTTTAAATGGATTTTATTACATAATAATAATTACTGTTACTGTGTATCATTGTCTAAATGTATTTTTTGAATCTGAGATTCAGATCGAGTTCTAGGTTGTTCTGGCTGGTTCGACTTTTAAGAAATTCGAGTTCTGATGAGTTCAAGAACTGAGGTACCACTGTACTTAACTGGCAAACTGGAGGGGGTCAATGAGGGCTTCACTGGTGGTTTTTAAGTTAATGAGTCTGATGGAGGTGCGTGCAGAGATACATACGAGGCAACAGAGAGTTTTCTTTTTTAGAGACAGGAATGATGAGAAAAGTTTTAATGGTGGTGCACAAATTCAGTGTGGAATTGAAGATGTCTGTGAGTGTGGGTAATAGCTAATCTGCAATATGCCCAGCATGAGGGACCAGGTCAGATGCAGCAGTTTGCCCAAGGTTTTGTCTCCTGAATAGCATGTCGACTTCCTGTTCTGTAATAATGGGTGGAGAGGGAAAGAGGATGGAAGGCAATGTGGTGGCGGGGGTTTGAATGGGCAGGGTGGGAGTGAGGGAATGGAAGGTAGAAAGACCTTTGCATTGAAACCTGGAGTAAAATCAATTTAGCTGTTAGGTAACCGAGGTTATTTTATTTTTAAATTTTTTTTGTGAGGAAGAGTCACAGGGGGAGAGTTGCGCTTTTAGTTTTTCTTTGTAGTGCTGCTTAGTGGAATTGAATCCTTTGATCAGTTTTTATTTAGACTTCTTTCCTCTGGTCACTGCTCCTGAAGGGTTCCTCCATGAAATACTGTCATGCTCAGCAGTAAACTGTGGTATGTCATTATGGCATTTTATGTGCTTTGGGGTGACCATATAGAAAAAGCTGCTATATGGAATTGAATTGATATTGTTCAATTAATTGAATACTATGAATAATGTGGATACTGTTATAAAAAGAATTAAATTAGTTGAAGATGTAGTGAACTGTTAGATAAGTGTTTTGATAAAAACTGACGGATGGATGGATGAATGAGCCTAGAGCTTATCCCAGACAGCTTAGGGCAAAAGGCATTGATACACTCTGGATCGGTTGCCAGTCCATCACAGAACAATGGATAACTATAGCAACTGATTATATTTCTATTTAGCCAATATAGAAATGGGTAGTGGACCAAAGCCAAACTAGTAGTTAAAGGGGAGTAACTCTTTAAAGGTCTTCCTTTATCTCTTTCTCTAGTTTACTTTCTTTCCTGTATGGATTGTCACTCTTTAGAATTTCTGTCTATATGCCTTCTCGCAAAATGATTGGTGAAGTAATGGTATATATAATATTTTAGAGTTTAACAAATCTGTGTTATTGTTACTAAAAGTGCTGATGTACAAATTTATGTGCATTTCATTTGCACATATGATGGATGGTCATCTGTTTCCGGTTTATGGCTTTTATGATATTTATCTGGCCTGAGTTTTCCTGCCACTCTGATGCTGTATAAATTGGGGATGTTTTGTCATTCTGTAGAGAAGAGGCCATAAGAAGAGACTGGCCATTTTGTAAGCAGGTGAAGAGCCTTTGATGGCTGTATGGTCATTGCCGTTAGAGAAGCACAACGTGACAATGCATCCAGTTCCTATTATAAAGGACTTATATGGATAAGTGTCTAAGGAGACTGATCAGTGGAAGGGTGGATCAAATTAAAACATGAAAATATTACCTCACACATCTCTTTTTTTACATTCTAGAAGACTAAAAAAATATTTAAAAAGATCACAATTTCATCCAAAATGACAACGTAGACTACTAAAATGAATAACACAGTGTTTTAAATAAAATAAGCTGGACTGAGCTATTCAGAAATAAGATACAATGAGTTATTATGGCAAGCAGTCATTTAACCAATTAGCTGGGGGTTGGAGAATGAATAAATGAAAAGAAAAAAACAAAGTGATGGTGTTTTGATGATACAACACATTGCAGATACCTAGGAAGGGGAAGATATTCCACATCAGTGGAATGCTGGGAATACCAGATGCTGGTGCAGATGCTTGCTCTGAACCCTCCTGGAATGCTACATCTGCCTCAACTGAAGCCACAGAGGAAACCCCCACTGGGATCCTCTGCTGACAGTTGGAAGTGTCTCCCTCATGAGACAGAAGGCAGTAAAAACGGGACTTCAAGGCTACGGTGGATGTGACCAGCTCCTTTTCGATACTGCAGAATTGTCATTGGTGACCAGGCCTCATGAGACTAACTGTAGTCACAAAGAGTTTTATTGGGAACGCACTTAATTAGATTAGTTATCCTCTAGAGGTAAGGGTGACTAATATGATTAGGACACAAATTCAATGTGCTCTCAGAGCAGACAGACATCTGAAGCAAATGTAGCTACAATATATGGCATAGTGGCGCCCGGCTATGCCTCATTTAAAATACACCATTCCTATGAGTGGAAAGTGGGTGCAAAATAATTTACTATTTACTTTTACTAATTTACTATAATTTACTATGATGACATTCATGCATGCCGTGAAAATGAGCAATGCGCTGGTACGAAACTAGCAAAACCCTTTTGCGTCATGCTTTGCAGAGGTGGAAAATAGAGCCCCATGTGTTCACAATGTGACATTCATCATAAAGAAAAAAATCTTTTTTGCTACTCCCCACCTTGCCAATGTGTTCTGCCTTCAAGTGCAAATACAAAAACTCTCAGTTTTGTTCAGCATGCTGCTGATCAACACAACCCACCCAAACAACTACCTCTAAGCTCTGGAAAGCACTTCTGCTGTCTCTGTTACCCTGTTTCCACCAATGCGGTGCCAGAGCCAGTGCTGGGCTTTGAACCAATCCAAAACTGGTTCTGTGCTTTTCCACCACAAAAAACTGGCCTCAGCATGGCACCACACAAAAGCTGGTCTTAGAATTTGGAACTGTAATATTAGCAAAATTGGGACGGGTATTGTGTACCAATCTTCCACATACCCAGAAAAATCGATCGATAGCTGATATATTACCAGCGCTTATTGGCAAAATAACATTAGATCATTTTTTTAATTATTATTTTGTGGAAAACGAGAGATCAGTCTGCTGGCTAGTTTTAATAATAAATTATAAATATGCTGCAGGTCAAATAAATAAAATATTGTGGCACTCCAGTGGCAAAGAGATTATAAGGCAGACAGCAAAGTTCAATTTTTAGATTCTTTTATTGCATGATCCTTAAAAGGACAGCAGTAAAACAGCGAGTGAGAATAAACTCACACAAACAGACTGGGGAGAAATACAGTCTTTATTTAGACAAAAGCAGATATAGGTAGAGCACACGCCAAACAAGCCAGAACAATAACTAGATTTTTGTCTCCTTAAGGCTCATTTTTTTCAGTTCAACAGCTTATAAAAACTTTAAATCCAAAACAGAGAAAAACAAATCCAAAAAATGGAATTCATATGGACTTGTACTTTACCCTCACTTCCATCTATGTAGCTGATGGGAACGCAGACAGGTTCTCAAAAGGCACCAAGCGAGAGCCAGCCCAGCACCAGCTCTGTGAGAACAGTGGCTCAGATGGAGCTTCTACCCTCTGAACAAAACTGAGAGTATTAAGCCATTACACTGCTGAAAACTCAATTGAGGGTTATAATTTAACATTTGCTCCTTTTTCCTGTACCTTACACATTTTTTGATCTGTGTTGCACATATCTGATCTTTTATACTTATTTTTCCTTATTTATGCCGTATTTAATATATTGTTTCTTCTAATGTCATTTTTTGCTTTCATTATTTATTATAACGGACTTGAACACCTTGTGTCATGCCCAGAGGGGCAGGGAACGTGCAATAGTAGGATACCGGCTCTGCGCCCCTCCCACTATATAAAAGACATTGCGAAGTACTGTAGCCAGATGTGCCATATTGAGCATTCCTCTCATCCAGTCCTCTGTCTAGCCTGTGTTGTCCTAACTCCACCTGTCCTGCCCGCCATGATCCTGCACATTCCTACCCTGCCCGCCCTGATCCTGCCTGTTCCTGCTAAAAAAGACACACATTCTTTATACTACCATGAAGCCAAACAATATGATAGAAACAATTCCAAACTCAATATAGTACAGGACTGCTTCTCATCTTGTACCTCCCAAAGGGAGGCTTCAAAATCATCAATATATATTTATCCTGCAGGACTTAATATATCCAAACGTCAATATCGACTCTCCCCTAAAAATATATCAACCAATCTTGCACAGTTTCATGCAGTGTAATAAAAGTCCTCTGTTAATGATAAGCAGCTGTCCACATCAGCCAATACTTGACTCTAAGTGGAAATTACAAATGGTTGTTCCTGCATTTCAGTGTTCTCTATTACCACAGACAAATAGCTTCTCTAATATGGAAAATGCCAGTAACATTGCTCAACTCAAACCTGTTTCAATTTAGCTTCCATTATAAAAGAGGTTAAATACTTTTCATATGCAGTCACAGTCAGTCTTTGAATTGCTTTCAAATTAAGATAATAAGTTGGATCTCATTAATGTAGACCAATATATTCCATAGGTATAACATGACAGATCAATGTGAGAAGGCAAGTGTATTGTCTGTAGGTGGATTGTGGGTAAATGGCTGTCCTACTGAGTCCTATTGAGGAAGATAAGATACCTGTCTATGGACAATAGATAACATCACTTAATTTAGAGCAATTCAGATAAAATAGTATTTTTGCCATTCTGTCAAGCAGAATGGACCCTGAAAAATATAAGCCTTTAAAAGTAAACTGTGAATAGGCACTTTCCCATCAAAGTTTGGGAAAAAATATATATGCACAAAAAGAAAAAAAATGTATATGAACAAAGAAAACCTGGCATACACACATTTCCCCTCAGAAATCTCAAAACTATGTGTGTGTTCATGAAGAAGCCTGAGATCCTGCCCATTTTCTGCCACACAAATAACCATAAATGGTAAATGTAAAACAGTTGCATGATCATATACTATGTAGATCAAGCCTTCCTGTTTGCCATGTCCAATGATAGAGAATGCAGACAAAAAACCAAGAAGAGGAATTTTGAACAGTTCAAGGTAGAGCCACAACTATATGTTTTATTTGGAAGCCACAATCACATTTATCAGAAATACGACCATGTATAATGTACATTGTCCAATGAAAAGCCCTCCAAAAAAGTGGTCATATCTGAAGATAGAGAGAAATAAACGACATGTTGTGTACAAGGCCAGTGTGACTGCCATAGGCGATTTTACCAGACGTACAAGGGGTGCACCTACTGTAGAGTTTCCTGTGGTGACTGCAACTATCAGGATGAACCCATGTCTTCACCCTCAAATTTCAACATGTGTATGGCATCTATAATAGGGGATTCTCTATTATGCAGTGTTACGTGAACTTAGGAGATACTGCTGTGTTACATGTGTCCCTACCTTGTCTGTTTCCCTGTTTGGCCAGCTGGTGTCACTGGCCATCCCATTTTGTGTTCCCCTATTCTTGCATGCCTCACAGGTCCTAGTGCGTTCCCTTGTTCCGGAGGCCGCTACATGGCTGTGTAAGCTGAGCGTGCAGCTGAGAACTGAGCTACCCTACTGTCATGGGTTTTTTAGACATTGAGTTTTTTTTTGTCATCTTAATTAATTGTTCTTATATTTCAGTTTAGGTCTTTGTGTTCGTACCTTTGGTTCCAGTTTACCCTGCCTGTGTCTAGTTTAGTTATTATGTTCGATTCTACCTATGTTCTCAGTATGTCCTAATGTTTGAATCTGTAATGTTGTTTATTGCCCTTACCTATATCTTGTTTCTCTAGTTTTCAGTGCTTTGTTATGGCCCACACTTGTCACACTGGGTCAGAGCATCACCCAATCAGGAAGGTTTCGCTATAAGCCTTACCCCTGTAGTTCATGGTTAAACAAAAAGTACTTTCTCCAGAGTAGAGACTAAAAAAAAGGTTCAAGAACTACCTCCCAGGTGCTATCAACAGGCTGAATTCTTGTGGGGTGAATGTGACAGAAGTTCAAAATGTCAGGTTCCTAAAAATGTTCCTGGTTCCTGCAGTGGGGAAGGGCCTAATATTCTTATGTATCGCTCAGTTATTTCCTGTAGTAGAAAAACATATACGTATGTGAACTGGTGTATAACTGCAAGTATGTCCCCTGGCATCCCATTCAGGGTGTCCTCTACCTCATACCCTCTGCTACCTGAAACAGGATTCAGAGCCCCTGTGACTGAACTGGATATAAGGTTATTGAGGATGGATGGGTAACACTTTGGACATGCATGGTGGCTGGGTTTGCTTTGATATTTTTTAAGCAAAGGAATCAGCATAAAACCATCTACATGAATGGTTTATCAGCAGTGACACACTTGAGTGCAGACACATTAAGTTAGTTCATATTTCAAAGCAAGACATCACAGAGGCCTTAAGAGAGATAGCTCCATATATAATGATGAACCAAAACAACATGACCACCCCCTTGTCAAGCGAATAATCTTGTAAATTATATTTTAAAAAATAAATATCTTGTAAAATCTGATCTAGGATATATTACACAGTAGCCTAACCCCTGATGAAAAATAAACATTGAAAGGTCTCATTTCCCTCGCCTGGACTAGGGTCACCAGGGCCTCACTCTGGGGCCAGGCCTGGGGGAGGGCCCCGTTGGCGAGCACCTGGTGGCTGGGTCTTGACCTGTGGGGCCCGGCTGGGCCCAACCCAAACGATTTACGCAGGACCATCCCCAGGTGGGCCCACCACCTGCAAGGGGAATATCGGGGGTTCGGGTGTGGATCAGGTGGCAGCCAAGGGAGGCCCTGGTGGACCGATTCCCGGCTGACAAAACTGGCTTTCGGGACATGGAATGTCACCTCTCTGGTGGGGAAGGAGCCTGTGCTTCTGGGTGAGGTTGAGAGATACTGGCTAGATATAGTTGGCCTCACCTCAACACATAGCTTGGGTTCTGGAACCAATCTCCTGGAGAGGGACTAGATGCTCTTTTCTTCTGGAGTTGCAGCAGGTGAGCAACGCCGGGCTGCGGTGAGGCTACTGGTGGCTCCACAGCTTGGTGTATTAACCCTCTGGGGTCGAGTGCATCGTCGGCGACGCAGTGTACTTTTCGCGTCTATTTCAGTTTATATCTCGCTGAATTCTTATTGTAGAATCATGAAAAAAATGCTGTCTAAATCCATAATTTGTCTTGTTTTCAAAACATCCATTGTCGGAAGTATTAAAGTTTTTAAAATTAGGTTAAATCGGCAAAAAAGTAAACCATGTCATCTTACTTTGTT
>JAODJU010000040.1:33205487-33222597 GCA_026776725.1 Gnathonemus echidnorhynchus
TAAAACCCTGGGTTCCTTTAAATCAGAGCTAGATAAGATTTTAACAACTCTGAGCTATTAGTTAAGTTCTCCCGAAACAAGCTTGATGGGCCGAATGGCCCCCTCTCGTTTGTAAATTTTTTATGTTCTTATGCTTTTCATTTCACATCATTTCTGGCATGATTTCACAAAAATATACATGTATTATGTAAAAACTTTGCTCTAATCATGAAAGCAGTTGTTTTATTATTTGCTTGAAAACGATTATGTTCACAGAAAGCTAAGGACTAAATGAAAAGAGCCCACAAAAATCTTTTGGCTAATGACATGCAGTTATAGAAAAGTATTATTTTCACTGGAGACAAGAGTCAGTCCAGGAAACACCCATGCAGAGAAGATCCGCTGGGGTACCCTCCATAAATTGTCCATTGTTAATTGTCTGTTGTCAGACTGAAGACGAAACATGGAGTCACCATGCCGACACCTCTCCCATAGCTCATATTCCACACCACTGCTTTTGGAACAGTGATATGGCAACCCATTGTTTTACAAGCCTCTCCTAGTAATGCGCTCACTGTCTCCCCTCTTGCACCATTAGCTAGAGATAATGAAACACCTCTCGACAGCGGGGCCCTGTGAAGGCAAGCCCGGCCTCCTGCAGATGGTAAGCTTCCCTGCTCATTGCAGACAGACCGCTGCGAGGGAAAGAATCAAAAGCAACACAGAACATGGAAATGTTTTTCCATCTCCATTAAATAAAATGAAAGGAAAATACCTTTTCAACATTCTCCTAGACACTCTCTCTTTCCTGATGCATGTGAAAACATCATCAGTGGACCCTCTTATCAGAATGTGAGGCATTTTTGTGTATAACTGCCCCCTTGATTGTTATCAGTAATCAGTAATTACTCCCATATTTTTGTTAAGTAAAGTCTTAATTCGCTTTTAGAACTATTTAAATCATGATTACATACTGTTCTATTTATTTTATTTATTGATGTCAGTTCATTTATTAGAATTTGATTAATAGTAGAAAGGAGATGACAGTAACTGGAACAGATAGCTTAATTAAAAGTGCTAATTAGATCATGAATTTTATTCTCCATTCTCTTTCACGCATCATAAAAGCTCCGTACGGAGACTGTTCTTTATGTTACCCATAACATCAGTATCAAAGAAAAATTAAGGCTGTTTGGTGCAAAACATTATGCTTGAGGTTTCCCTCTATTTTGATCAGAACGTGCCAGGAATATTTACTTCTAGATCTGTGCAGTTCTTAAACTAGTCAGATGTATGTTCATTATCAATTAAAGGATATAAAAAAGATTCACTGTCGTTTTTAACTTAGAAACAAACATAAGGAACCACACAAACAGAAATATATGATACATACTTGATGAAAAAATCTTTCAAGAAGATATGCGTGACTTTGTGGCCACAGAAATGTTCCTCATATTATTTAGTTGCTTACCAGAACTCTATATAGCACACAAATATAATCCAAGGACACAATGGGGTACAAGCATTCCTGGGACTGAGCTGCAACCTTTCAATCTGTAAGTCAGCCTATTTCTCAGAATGCTATATTTTAGTCTTTGATGAGAATCTTTCCAGAAAGGAAATAAGCTAATATAGCAATGGGATTATACTTTTGGCAAGTTGAAAGGAAAGGTTTCCTCATTTAGGCAGTATGTACCTCCGCATGGGTATGATGGACCCACCAACACTTTGGAGACACAACAATGAAGGCCTCTCTCTTCTTCTCTCCCTCCTCCTGTCAGATACAGCTCTCAGATGGAGTTACATAAAGTGGCACTTTGGTTAGCTGACTGTTTCCCCCAGGGTACAACCTGTGGCTGACTATGTGTCATCCTACTCTGAGCTTAATGACGGCCTGACACCAGCAGCAGATTTTTGATTCATCGCTTTGTTGCCATGAATTATGTAGTCAAATCATCTGTACAGCAGAATCTTTTGCATAACATTTTTGCAAGTATTACACAATTGAGTTAGCATGCAAGTTTTTCTCTCATTTCCTAATGCCACTTAGGCTCATAAATCAGACAACAAATTAAACAATCCTGTAATACAGAATGAACACATGGGATAAGTCAATGCATTAAATGGACAATATAATTTTTCCATTACTATTGCAATGGGAAAGGGTGATTTGTCAATTAATTTATTTGTAGGTGGCATAGTTGGTTAAGATAGCCCAGATATGATAGCCCTGATTTCCACCCTCCAGCAAGGCACTTAACCCAAATTGCTCCAGTGAAATATCCCACTGAGTAAATAGGCAAAGTGTTAAGAATGACAAGCTTTGTAAGTTACCTTTAATAACACAATCTTAAGCTGCTTAAAGATAATTAAAATTGTAGTTTAAGAAACATAATAACAGAAATTGGGCTTTTATTAGTTCGAATTCTCACAACAGAAATTCACAGCAGTGGGTTTCTGTTGATATCTTTTTAAAGAAAATCCAGGAATTCTCACACATTGTCCAGAGGGATGGCCCTACAGGCCTGCATAGACTCTGCTGATTCTGTTTGCTGCTTCAGCTACCACTCCTGCAGAGTGCTAATCTAGTTTGAGGCAACCTTGTTTTTTCCATCAGTTTCTAACCATCAGTAAATTTGGTCTCAAAAAGAAACTGACAATCTGTTCAGTTGTCTGTAAAAGTGTCTCTGGTGATATAATTAAAAATAAAAAATAATACAATGTAATTTTTGCGGTTGGCACTATCACCTAGTCATGATGTGATCTAAAGATTAAACGAAGTTGGGAAAAGTGACCCAAATATAGGATGTTAGAATGGCCATGAGTCCTGACCTCAGTCTCACTGAAATTCTGGTGTGTGGTCTGAAGCAGAGTGTTTAAGCTACCCACCATGAAAATATACTGTATATGAACTGAAAAAGAGAAATGGACCATAACAACTTCTAACAGCTGAGTATCTCTGATCAGCTGGCTCACAAAAGTTTTCTCTATATGTGCTAGAACTACAAGTTCTAGTTTTCTATTTCTCTTAGATAAAACAAAAATTTTTTTTGACTGATTTCACAGGATTTTCTTATTCAACATCATTTTGGAAAAGTCATAAAGGGCTCTACAAGGCTTAGAGAGGACATACATCTTCACTCAGTGTATTACAAGATCTTAACTGTTGCTCCTACTGATTTCCATTTATCATATGAAATCTTTATTTACGGGCTTTTATGTCATGCTTTATGTCTCATTCATTCATTATTCAACTTATCTGAGAATCAATATATTAGATATTTGACAGAAATATCAGAATTTCCTGAACATTTATTATAGTTATGTTTTTTTAAGCACAAGCAAATGAATACCTCACAAACACCTGAATACCTTACTGACACTCTTTATGAGAGCCGTAGGTTATAAAACAGGCTTATTGGACCTTAATCTAGTCAAATGTGTCATATATTGCTTACAATATATATAAACATAATTATTTCAGAAATAATAAATACACATCAAATGCCCAAAACATTTGTTCCTTCATCCATCCATCCATCCATTGTCTGCTGCTTATCCAAGATGCAGCAACAGCAGGGTGAGCAGAGATGCTCAGACCTCCCTTTCCCCAGCCACCTCCTCCAGCTCTTCTGGGGGGATACCAAGGTGTTCACATGCCACCTGGGAGATATAATCTCTCCAGCATGTCCTGGGTCTGCCCCAGGGTCTCCTCCTGGTTAGTCATACCCAAAGCACCTCCCCACAGTGGCATCCAGGCAGCATCCTAGACAAATGTTCAAACCAGTTTTACATGTAGCGGAACAGTGGCTCTACTTTGAGCCCCTCCTGAATCTCAGCGCTCCTCACCCTATCTCTAAGGCTGAGACCAAACACTCTGCAAAGCAAACTAATTTTTCCAGAGTTTCATTCTTTCAGTCACTACCCAGAGCTTGTGACCATTAGTTAGAGGATAGGAACATAGATTGACCGGGAAATCAGTAGCATTGCCTTTCAGCTCATCTCTCCCTTCACCAACATGCATCTATCTATCAATCTCCAACTCCATTTTTCCCTCACTTGTGATAAAGAGCCACAAGATACTTGAACTACTTCATTTGAGGTCATAACTCACTCGCAACCTACAGGAAACAGTGGCCTCAAACTTGGAGGTGCTGATTCTCATCCCAGCCACTTCACACTCAGCTGCAAACCACCCCAGTGCAAGCTGGATGTCACACCTTGATGAAGCCAACCGGAAAATATTATCTGTAAAAAGCAAAGATGAGATCATGAGGTCAGTGTACCAGACACTCTCTACCCCTTGGCCATGAAGGTGGAGATTTGTGGCCATAACTGAGATTCTGAGGTCACTGTGATCCTGAGGTCACTGAACAGGACACCCTCCACCTCTTGGTCACACCTAGAAATTCTGTCCATAAAGGTTGACAAAAGGCAGTCTATTAGGAGTGTAATGCGAAAAGTATGCGATGTCGCCGATGACATACTCGACCCCAAAGGGTTAATGCTGCAGCATTTGAAGCCATTTTGGACAATTCTATGCTCCTAACTTTGTGGGAACAGTTCCTGTTCCAACATGACTGCGCACCAGTGCACAAAGCAAGGTCCATAAGGACATGGATGAGCAAGTCTGGTGTGGAGGAACTTGACTGGCTTGCACAGAGCCCTGACCTCAACTCGACAGAACACCTTGATGAATTAGAGCAGAGACTGTGAGCCAGGCCTTCTTGTCCAACATCAGTGTCTGACCTCATAAATGCTCTCCAAGACGAATGGTCAAAAATTCCCATAAACACATTCCTAAACCTTGTGGATAGCCTTCCCAGAAGAGTTGAAGCTGTTATAGCTGCAAAGAGTGGGTCAACTCCATATTAGGCAGGTGTCCCAATACTTTTGTCAATACAGTGGTACCTAAGTTCTCGAACTCATTAGAACTTGAATTTCTTAAAATTCGAATCAACCAGTTCGAAAAAAAATAACCTGGAACTCGATCTGAATCTCAGAAGTCAAACCGTGAACACCGACCTAAGATAACTTGTACGCGCGGGGAAATGAGTCACGCATTTCTCAGCAGAAACAAAGGATAACACTTTAGTCTCAGCCTCACATTCGCTGTGATAGTATCGTTTGTTGGTGATAGTGGTTGTTTTTATTGAAAATACTGTGGCAGGTAATACACTGTACTTTTTATCATTTTGGTAGCCATTGCTCACCAAAAAGTTACGCAACGGTTGTACAAATGTTACAACCTAAAGGTTTGCGATTTACGAACAAATTAACGAATACAGAGTAATAATAAAAATAAACAATAGACCGCATGGCATAGTCTATTGTTGGCGCAGTGTTGGGGCATGGCTTGGGGTTGTCACGATCTGCGGAGCCGGGACCGGGGAATCAGGGACAGGACTCAAGCGATTGGGAAACAGGGTATAATTGAGAACACGCAGAACAACACAATGACGTTACAATGACCAGACTGGGGAAACAAACTGAAACACGGACTGAATACAAAGGACTAATGACAACACCCAGAAACAGCTTATCACACGGGGATTCCACACGATGTTAAAATAATACCTATTAAGAAAACAGATTATGTTTGTGATATACTCAAACACAAGCCCACTCCCAGTGTAGGGCCAAATCTGCCTGGACACATGATAGTAGAATCTACAGCAGTGCTGAGATCATCTTTTTGTTCACATCATCATTCTCAAGCCTGAAGAGTGGCCTTGAGCTCCCAGAGGTGCTCCCAGAGAATTAATTTTTATTTGTCTGACAAGGTTTTGTTTTCCTGTTTCCTGTGCCCTATAGGTATTTCATTTTATTTGCGACCTACAGTGATATACAGTGGTACCTCGGTTCTCGAACTTAATCCGTTCCGGACTCCGGATCGAATCCTAAAAAGTTTGAGTTCTGATCGAATTTTTCCCATAAGAAATAATGGAAAGCCAATTAATTGGTTCCCGTCCCCCTAAAATTACACCTAAGTATGTTTTTTTTTTTTTAGCATTTAAACACAAAATGAACAGGATAAAACAAGAAGAGCATTTTTTTCTTAATGGTTTAACTGGAACTGCCTCTGTGATGACACACCTTTGCCCTTATTGGCTGAAGAGTTTAGTTACACGCATGATGTTTGTATCCCGGGCAGTTCCGATGCATAATCTGCTATTTCTCCCGAATATCACGTAAAGCAGTGAGAACTGGTTTTAATTAAATATTGATTAAATTTAATTAATTATTTAATTAAATATTCAATATTAAATATTACAGAAATAATAATTAGAATAAAATAATCAGAAGGAAAACTCGATCAGTTAAATAATCTTCCACGAGTTAATTTCCAAACTCTGACAGATTAACCATCTTCCCTGGGCACTGACAACCTCTAACAACTGATTTTAATTAAAAAAAAGTAAATTGTGAGAATGTCCAAAATCAATCCAAAATTAGACTCAATCTCCAGCAATGAAGTCTCCACCTTGGTTGTTCATGCTAGAACTGATGATGTAAAGTCCTGACAATCTGAGGTACTAAAGAGAAACTTCATTGCTGTGTGTGAGTGAACTAAAACAAAATGCCAGAATTTAATTGTATCTGGTCCCCTACCAAATCTTTATAGAGGGGATGTAACCTATATTAGGCTACTTTCCCTAACCAGCTGGTTAGATCTTGGTGTGCATCTCAAAACATAGCCATTATTGATAATCAGGACCTTTTTCGGGAATGGCCTGGCTTTTATAAACAGGACAGTCTTCATCCTAATCAGAGGGCATAATTTAAGCTATCTCAAAACAGTTCATCTGCCTAACTTCTGACAGCACCAACCAGGCCCCAGCCTTGTGATCTTAAATCAAAGGCTGTTTATTTTCCCACCTTTAGCTAATGCCTGGCTATGACCCAGGTGCGCCATAACATGCTCCTAAATATAACAACTATTTAGAAAAAGAGTTGAATGAGCCTAGAAAGAATATAGCAACTATTATTAAACCAAGACTTAAACCTAAACATTCCACTAGGTGCTAGTGTGCAGATAACTTAATATCAATCCCACTGATAAGATTAAATGAGCCACAACACAAACCCACCATAAAATGCACATTACGGAACATTTGTTCTTTAAGAAACAAATCACTTACTCTCAAAGACATGGTACTTGACATCGGGCAGACCATTTTTGAAACTGAAAAAACTCCGTACTCCACTCCAAGAGGCTGAACTTTTCCCTTAGCAGCTCAGCCCGTAACCTAGGCATCATGTTAGATACAAGTCTCTCATTCAAATCTCATATGGATGCAGTATTGAATGTGTGCTTCTTACAGCTACATAACATTGACAAACTACAACGATTCCTTTCTATTCAAGACATTGAGAAATTGATACATGCCTGTGTATACAGTAGGTTAGACTACTGTAATGCTTTGTTATCTGGGAGCACACATCGCACATTAAACACCTTGCAGCATATTCAAAATCCAGCAGCTCTAATTGTCACCAGGAGCAGAAAGTTTGAAAACATAATCCCTGCTCTTAGTTCCCTGCACTGGCTTCCTATTTGGTTCAGGACTGACCTCACAGTTCACCTACTTACATATAAGGCCCTAATAAGGTCTAGCACCTGCTAGTTCACAAGTCGCATTGTACACTCAGATTACAAAATGTAGGTTTCTTTCTCATTCCACATATAAATTGGACAAATAAAGTGGTAAAGTGTTCTACTACAGGGCCCCTATATTGTAGAATGGTTTGCCAGCCTATGTTTGGGATGCCAAAATGGTCTCAATCTTTGAATTTCAACTGAAGACCCATTACTTTAGTTTAGCTTACCCACACCTGAATACACCCTAATTATGGCTGCTGGTACAGCTGTACATGCCATTTTTACCTAACATGCATTTCCATTGATGTGTCTATGCATGTTCTAACCACCCATGCACTCTGGCTTCCTTCTCATAAGTCCAGGTAGTGCCTAGGGTGGGTGCCATCTGAGCTGGAGTCCTGATTCAGTCCATTGTGGATGTGACTATAACATCATGGGTGCAGACTTCAAGCTGCCACCCTACACAGGCTGGTATTGAGAACTGACTTATGATGGACTTTAGCTTGATCACAGTTTCCACCTTGCTTTTAGCAAGTGTAGCCAAGTTAAAAAATTGCAATTTAATTAATGTGAACTTCACAAAACTTTTTCTTTACAAAACTTCTTTTGTGTTGTTTTTGTGTGTTTTATGTTGATTGTATATTATATTATAAGTTGCTGTATACAGTTATGCCATGCGGAACCACATATGCAGTGTTTGTGTTAGGTGGAGCACGTATTAGCGACACACAAGGTGCCTCATGCCGTGCAGCGGCATGTCAGATTTACTTTGCCGCCAGAGAGGCTGTGTGCTGTCTCCCGCTCTGCTAATGCGAGCACGAGTGAAGGGAGAGACGTTGTGCCGTACGCCATTTTTCATGTGCTCCGTGTTTCCGCAGAATAAAAAAAGATTCAGGATCATCTTCGCCAACACCGTTTTTATTATTTAAAAAGGAAAAAAAACTACACAACCAGAGTACGACCGCTACATAAAATGGTGCCGTGACCCGGATCAGCTGGATCAGCCGCAGCCGATCACCGAAGTTGTTCCAGGTTTCTGACATTTAAATGCTGAACATGGAGACTGAGGGATCGATTTCTCCGCCGTTCAAGTGGCCGTCTCAGGAGCAGTGACTAAAGAAAGAAAGAGACTTTTTCTGCAGGTTCTCTACACCATACTGTTAATTCCACTTCACTTTATCTGTCTTATGTTTTCTGAGGTCAGTTCCTTTTTTTGTGTTTATTTCGTTATTCTGTAAATTAGCATGATGGCTGGGGTTGGGAGAAGTTCCGAAATGGTGACACCCTACCTTGGGAGGGGTAGAGGGTTGTTGGGAGTAGAGGAACGTGTTGTTGGTAACCCTAGAATGTTACATTTTAGTCCACAATTATCTGAAACTCCAGCAAACCAACCTGTCGGACCGATTACTTCTACTCCTAGCAACGCTTCCGATAATGTTGCACAGCAGTTGCGAGAACTTATTGGTGAGATAGGCAGCCAGATAGGGGATTCCATTGCTACCAGGTTGCTAGCTAATCAAAGCCCAGTCACCCCCTCTAACTCAGTCTCACCTTCAGGACCCCCCAGTACAGATCGGGCTCTCTCCAACGTTAGCTTAATTGTAAAGTCGGATGTTAAAGAACCCCCAATGTTCAGAGGAGATGTGACAGACAAATACACAGTTCAGGAGTGGATAGAGTTAATGGAATTATTCCTCCACAAATCAGGTTGCATGGACAAAGATCAGGTGGATGAGATACTGAGTCACCTATTAGGCAGAGCCAAAAGCATTGTTAAGGTCAGACTCAAAAGTAGCCCTAACGAAGCTATCTCTCCTGGAAGCATCTATGATGTGTTACGGCGCTACTTTAGTGAAAGTCCCGGGTCATGTCAACCTCTGGCTGACTTTTACGCGACACAACCCAAACCAAGTGAGTGCCCTGTTGACTACTGGGTTAGGTTAAATGTGGCCGCTGAGTTAGCAGACAGTCATTTGCAAAAACAAGGCGCAAAGATGGAGAACATGAGTTCAGAAATTGCGATGATGTTCATCAGGAACTGTCCAGAACCAAGCCTCTACAGTGTGTTTAGGTATAAACCTATTAGCAAATGGACAGTCACAGAAATTCAGGAGGCCATTGACGAACATCAGAGGGATGTTCAGTCCAAGAAACTACTAGTGACACATGAAATTAACTCTGTCCAAGTTAGTGCAGCTAAAGTGTCAAACCCCCCCCCATATTGTTCCAATGGAAGACTGTCTGAATCCAGCTGCACCTGCTTATGTCCCTGAAAGTCTTTTGAAAGCTGTTGAGCCTGTAACTTCAGAAGCTGGCACCTTAGAGCGTGTCTTGAGTATGCTAGAACGGGTGTTGGAGCGTACAAGTCACACTGCTCCTGTTTCGCAGCTAAGAACAGCTCAGTGGCGCAGCATGCCTCCATGTAGAGTCTGTGGTGACAGGAATCATTCCACCCGCTCGCACTGTATGAGAGAAAGGAGATGCTTGTCATGTTTGGAGATTGGACATCAACAAAGACAATGTCACAAGGTTGTTAATCCTGCTGCTCCATCTACTCCTGATCAGCATGCTCAGGGAAACTGATGTACTCACATCTGGGAGGGGACTATGTGAGTGTGCAGCATCAAACCCTCACTAAAGATGATGATCATTTATCTGTTTATGAAGAGTGTCGTCAATCTGTCTCCAACAATATCGTCCTGTTTCAGAACATCACCAAGCTAGAGAAGTCAGATAGTTTGTTCTATACCTCAGTACTCATAAATGATGGTGTCATAGTCCAAGCACTGCTAGATAGTGGATCTATGGCTTGCACGATCAATGAAGAGACAGAACGTGAATTGTTAAGTAGGGGTATGCCTGCGCAAGTTGATCAGCCACAGTCAGACATTCTTCTCGTTGGGTGTGGTGGTGTTAAAGTTAAACCGCGTGGGATGTACCAGTTAAAGATGGATGTGTATGGCAAATTAGTAAGCGTACCTACACTGGTCGTGTCAGGACAGAAGGATCAACTGATTTTAGGGACAAATGTCATTAAGTTCTTACTTTCTCAGATCAAGCAAGACCCTGGCTATTGGAACGTCATGAACCGTCCTGAGACGACTGGAGAACCTGAAATCGAGCAGTTTTTAAACATGCTATCGGGTATTAACAGATGGAAGGGTAACAAGATCCCTGATATAGTGGGCACGGCAAAACTGACTCAGACTGTCACTCTGTTACCCAAGCAAGAACACCTTGTATGGGGCAAGCTTCCAGTAAACGCTCCCATTTCTATGGGTAGCACTATCATGATTGAGCCCCCCAGAGCACAGACCCACAAGAAAAGCATCATGGTGGGAAGAGTTATAGCCTCCATGTCTGGTGATGGATGGGTTCCAGTCAGGGTCATAAACCCCCTTGATGAGCCGGTCACGTTGAGAAGGAACTCCAAAATCGCTGATGTTTTCCCTGTTGTGGCAGTTGAGGACCTTGATGCGTATCCTGATCACCAAAGTAAGATAGTGAGTGTGCAGAGTCAAAGTATTATTGGAGATGTTAGTGGTGACGAAGGAAGTTGTTCTGCATCCAATCTCCGTGGAAGCTTGCAGAAACTCAATCTTGGAGATCTAGATATTGACTCGTGGGAAGTGTCTCCTTATTGGAAAGGTCAGTTAGTGCAGCTCATCAAGAGGAATGAGGATGTGTTTTCAAGGCATAAGTTGGATTGTGGAAAGGCCAAGGATTTTGTCCATCGCATCCATCTCTCGGATGAGCGTCCCTTCAGGCTTCCTTATCGACGTGTCCCTCCAGCCCAGTACCAGAAGTTGAGGAGTGTACTCTCGGAGATGGAGGAACAGGAGATTATTCGCAAGTCTTATAGCGAATGGGCTTCACCACTTGTGCTCGTATGGAAGAAGACTGGAGATCTTAGAGTGTGTGTGGACTACCGTTGGCTGAACACCCGGACTGTTAAGGACGCCCATCCCTTACCTCATCAGGCAGACTGCTTGGCAGCTTTGGGAGGTAATGCCTTCTTTAGTGCAATGGACTTGACCTCCGGGTTTTATAATATTGTCATGTCTGAAGAAGACAGAAAGTTCACTGCCTTTACGACTCCTATGGGCCTATATGAATTTAATCGGTTGCCACAGGGGCTTTGTAACAGTCCGGCCAGCTTTATGAGGCTTATGACCAACATCTTTGGGGATCAGAACTTCCTCACATTGCTCTGTTATCTCGATGATCTTCTCGTGTATGCTTCTAATGAAGAGGAAGCCATTAAGAGGCTGGAGCTTGTGTTTACTAGACTCAGGGCACATGGACTTAAATTGGCCCCTAAGAAATGCCACTTCCTCAGGAGAACTGTAAAATTTCTGGGCCACATTATTGACCGGACTGGGGTGGCGACGGATCCGGATAAGGTTAGTGCCATATCAGCTGTGTCCGAAGCAGACCTCATGATGGCAGATGGAGCAACACCCTCACAGAAGAAAATAAAGTCATTTCTGGGCATGGTGATGTATTACCAGAAGTTTATTCCAAATTGCTCCAGCATTGCAAAGCCTTTGTTCAGTCTAACAGCTGCGCCAAAAGGGAAAAAAGCCTTTCTAAGGGGTGATACACGTTTAAAAAAACTGAACCCTGGTGACTGGAAGCGAGAACATAGTGAAGCTTTCCAGAAGCTGAAGTCAGTCCTGTTAGAGTCTGTCGTACTGGTTCACCCTGATTTCAACAGGCCATTCATTTTGTCTACAGATGCGTCTTTAGATGGTTTAGGGGCTGTACTCTCACAAGTACCAGATGGTGAAATAAAAGCTCGTCCCATCGCCTTCGCTAGCAAAGCCCTCAGTCGTGCACAGACTAAGTACCCTGCCCATCGTCTAGAATTTCTGGCGTTGAAGTGGTCAGTCTGCGACAAATTTAGCCATTGGCTGAAAGGTCACCACTTCACTGTCTGGACGGACAATAATCCATTAACGTACATTCTGACCAAACCCAAACTAGACGCATGCGAGCAGAGGTGGGTGTCTAAGCTGGCTCCATATAACTTTGGTATTCAGTATATACCTGGCAGCAAAAATGTTGTTGCTGACGCACTAAGTAGACAACCTTTTGTCCATCAAAGTGTTGGCCAAAGGCTGATGTCAGAGCCATATGTTTCCCTGTTGAAAGAGTCTGAGAATATTCAGGAAGACACCATCCAGGACGCTTTTAGGGCAAGTGCAAACACATGTCATGTTGAACATTTTCCCTCTACAGCTCCAGAACAATGTTCACTCAACTGTGCTGAAGTGTCAGCTATCCTTGATGTTCACACACAGTGGGAGGTAGGCGCAAGTGATAGAGCTGTCCAGTGGCTTACTCAAAATACCCATCAGCTGTTGTCTCCAGGGTCTAGTCCACTTCCAGTGTTTTCGCTGAGTGAATTGCAAGAGAAGCAGCAAGATGATAGGGTTCTGTCAAGGGTTCTATTCTATGTGAGTAGAGGAAAGAGGCCATCCAGGCGCGAAAGGGCAAAGGAAACATTTGTCGTGCTCAAAACACTGAAGCAGTGGGAGAAGCTCAAGATGCTTGATGGAGTATTGTACAGGGTGTCTAAAGATGTCTTGATGGGCAAGAGGAGATGGCAGTATGTCGTTCCAGCTTCCCTTGTAAGACAGGTTCTTCAGGGAATTCATGATGAAGCTGGGCATCAAGGTCAAGGCAGGACTTTGTCCCTTGCAAGACAGAGGTTCTTCTGGGTTAGTTTAGAACGGGATGTGCGAGAGCATGTTAAATGTTGCAAACGATGTGTAGTGAGCAAGACACCAGAGCCTGAAGCGAGAGCTCCTTTGGAGAGCATTAAAACATCATGCCCCTTGGAGTTAGTCTGCATAGACTTTTGGTCTGCAGAGAACTGCACTGGTTGTAATGTAGATGTCCTGGTCATAACTGACCATTTTACTAAGTTGGCTTGTGCTTTCCCATGTAAAAATCAGTCTGCAAAGCAGGTGGCAAAGACGCTCTGGGACAAGTTCTTCTGTATCTTTGGCTTTCCGGAAAGGATCCATTCGGATCAAGGTACCAACTTTGAAAGTCAGCTGATACATGATCTCTTGGAAATTGCCGGTGTTAAAAAGTCCAGAACAACGGCATATCACCCAATGGGCAACGGCCATGTTGAACGATTCAACCGGACCCTGGGTAATATGATAAGGTCATTACCACCTAGGAGTAAGCAAAAGTGGCCCCAAATGTTGCAAACTTTGACCTTTGCTTACAATTGCACAGCCCATGAGTCAACTGGTTATGCGCCGTTCTATCTAATGTATGGCAGAATTCCCAAGCTTCCTGTGGATGTCATGTTCAGTAGTGTAGAAAGGGACTGCATCATTGCTGATTATGATGGATATGTGAGACGGGTGAGGGACGACTTGAAGGAAGCTTTGTCTCTTGCTCAAAAGAATGCAGAAACCAGCCAAAAACGGCAAGCTGAACTGTATAACAAGAAAACGAGGGGATGTAGAATTGAAATTGGCGACCAGGTTTTGCTGGCAAACAAAGGAGAACGTGGTCGGAGAAAGCTTGCAGACAAATGGGAGTCTACACCCTATATTGTTGTCGGTCTGAACCCTCAATGTCACACTTATCGCATCCGCAATGCAAATAATGGACAAGAAAAAGTTGTCCACAGGAATTTGCTTCTCCAAGCTAATTTTTTGCCGATTGAGGTTGGAGAACTGGAGCCTTTATTCAGTGATGACAGTGCTCCAGATGACGCTTGTAGTGAAGCAGCATTGAGTGATATTGTAGTACCCATACCTCTATGCAGCGATGAAGATCGAACTGCCAGTTGGGTTGCAGAGACTATTTCAGGTGCTGTCTCAAGTAGTGTTCCTTCTGAATCAGAGTGTTGTCTCATTGGCAGTGAACCCAGATCCTTCAAAGGTTGATTTTACTGCAGTACAGGATGTATCTGCCTCTTGTGGAAATGTTTCCATCCATTCAAATAATGCAGAGACAGACTGTGACAACGTAACATCTGAATCAGAGGGAGGTCCAGTCAACATCGGGGTAATGCCCTCGGAGTCTGTAGGTTCATCTTCTAATCAGGTCTCGTCCCAAGTCAAAACTAGATTTGGTAGATTTGTGAAGCCTGTCAATAGGCTCATTCAGAACATGACACAAAATGTAAGGACAACAAGTTCGGTCAGTGGATTTGCAAAATCTCTGTTGTCATAAGTTGGTTGAATTTATATTAATGTGTCCCTTTATGTAATTGTATTTTTTGGCCTAATCTCTTTCGGAAAAGGTTTAGAAGGTTATGAACTTTCAACTAGTATCCAAAGTCTTTTGTATAATGGTGTTTAAGGCACCTTGTTAGCAAGTTGAGCTTAACGGGCCTGATCAACCCGTTTGGATCACTTTCTCTGTTGAGTGGGAAGCATGTGCTGCTGTGACTCGTGTACTAATTGATAGTTGAATTCTGTAAGGATTACGCACACCCTTAAGGACAAATTTTGTGAAGTTCAGGGGGGAGCATGTAGCCAAGTTAAAAAATTGCAATTTAATTAATGTGAACAAAACTTCACAAAACTTTTTCTTTACAAAACTTCTTTTGTGTTGTTTTTGTGTGTTTTATGTTGATTGTATATTATATTATAAGTTGCTGTATACAGTTATGCCATGCGGAACCACATATGCAGTGTTTGTGTTAGGTGGAGCACGTATTAGCGACACACAAGGTGCCTCATGCCGCGCAGCGGCATGTCAGATTTACTTTGCCGCCAGAGAGGCTGTGTGCTGTCTCCCGCTCTGCTAATGCGAGCACGGTAAGAGTTAAAAAAACTTTAATCGATAAGTTAATATGTTGCTTCATGCAAAAAGAGAAAAGGGACATGTAGATGTAGAGTTCTGATGACATGAAGCTGGCTGTTTATTTTATATTATTAATTTTCGTGACTCGTTTAGTTTATTCGCTTTATTCATTCGTGCAGAGTGAAGGGAGAGACGTTGTGCCGTACGCCATTTTTCATGTGCTCCGTGTTTCCGCAGGTATGTCCTGTTATTTCTTTATATTCGTGTTGGTGAACTTTAGATATGTGTTAACCTGTGCGTCAGTTTGTTGTATAAAAAGAAAGTGAGCACTTTGCAAGGGTAGACACACGGAATGTTTATGTGATGTATCTGATTTATATTTTGGATGTGTAATTAGTTTCGTACGATTTAATTATTTTTTTATGCATTTAATGTCCGCTGTAATACGAATATTTTATATAATTTTTATATATTTATTTATTGCTATTGTTTATTATATATACTTATATGCGTATTTAATGGTATATTTGTTACATAATCATATATTTTATTGTCTGACCTATATTTTGTTTTATTTTGTTCTTTTTGTCGTGCAATGCTTTGCACTGATTACTTTATGTATATTATTATGTCAGATTTACTTTGCCGCCAGAGAGGCTGTGTGCTGTCTCCCGCTCTGCTAATGCGAGCACGAGTGAAGGGAGAGACGTTGTGCCGTACGCCATTTTTCATGTGCTCCGTGTTTCCGCAGAATAAAAAAAGATTCAGGATCATCTTCGCCGACACCGTTTTTATTATTTAAAAAGGAAAAAAAACTACACAACCAGAGTACGACCGCTACACAAGCAAGTCTACTCCTTTGTTTTCCAATAATGTTAGTTTGCCCATGGGGGTTGGCCAGCCAGTTGACCTTGGATCCCTAGAGGTTTTTTCTCCCTACTTTGGAGTTTTGGGTTCCTTCCTTCCTTCCTTTCTTTCTTTCCCCTGATTTTTGTACTATTCTGTCTCAATGATGTTCACAGTGTTTCACACACACCCATATAAAAAGCATTGTGGTGACTCTGTTGTGGAAGGTCTGATATTACAAGAAATGAAATTGAACTGAATTCCAGACAACACATGTAAACTGTTTGGTCAAACTCTCAGGAACCCACCAGTATCCTGGTCCAGTATTCCATGACTAATATGGAATCCATATTGCCTCTCCTGGATCTGAGTTTTGACCATCAGACAGACCCTCCTCTCCTATACCATAGAATAGGCTTTCCCAGGGAGATTGAAGAGAGTAATCCTCCTGAAATTAGAAAACACCCTCCAGTTCCCTTTCTTAAAAACTGGGATCACCACCTGTGGTACTGTCCCCGACCTTCAAGCAATGTTGTGGTGTGTCAGCTAAGACAGGCCAACAACATCAAGTGCGTTCAGGTACTCAGGGCAAATCCTACCCGCCCCCAGAACATTTTCACTGAAGAATTTTTTTGAGAACTTCATTGATCTGAGCCCTAGTAATGGGTAAATCCTCCTCCAAGTCCTCTAATTCTTGTTCATCCAAGGAAGGTATGTCAGTGACATTCAGTTCCCAAACTTAGTTAGTTAAGTATGTAAGTGGGGGGAAATGGAAAGCCCCAAATAATCATATTATAAGTGGGCACCGTAATAGGCCTACCCTTTGTTGTCTGTATTTAAACGCTAGGAGTATTAGGAATAAAATTCATGATTTAGAGGCTTTTATCTCATCGGACTCTTATG
>JAODJU010000040.1:33222697-33237096 GCA_026776725.1 Gnathonemus echidnorhynchus
TGAGCTATTAGTTAAGTTCTCCCCAAGCGAGCTTGATGGGCCAAATGGCCTCCTCTCGTTTGTATAGTTCTTATGTTTTTATGTTCTCCTTCCACCACCTGACTATACCCTCAGTTGAAGTCAACAGAATCCCATCCCTGTTGTACATTTCTTTGGGATTTCTTTCGTGTCTGCCTGGTTCTTCTGGTTCCAATAGAAGAAAACAGAATAGTGATATTTTATGAATCCCCATGAGATTTTTTGCCCCACCTTGCTGTCCATGAGATATACATTCAGGTGAAGGATCACAGCGCAGGGTCAACCAGCACGTAGTACCCCTGGAGCTGGGGGATAAGGGCTCCAAGGGACATGTACTGATTCTGCTGAGGATCAAACTGATGACCTTCCAATCAAAGACATAGATACTTAGCCTGCTGAGCCACACACCGCCCCTATTTTTGTCTTGCCCTCTGACCACCTGGCACCCATCGGCTGACCTTCGCCTGCCCATCAATCTCCACCTTTGCCTGCCAATTTGAATTCTGTTTCACCCTCTCTGGTTTTGACCTGGATTGTTGATTTTGACTTGTGCTTTTGTAATAAACCCATTTCCCTTGAATCAGATCCGCATCAGCATCCTCCTTATCATGCACCAAATTTGGAACCCCTCTGCATTATTCGAGAGGAACCATATGCCTTTTAATTCAAACACTTAGTACTATTCACATCTTATGAAGAGAATATTGGCTCCCAGAATTAAAAATGATTGTTGTACTTGGTTGATGTTGTGCTGTTCTCTACCACTGTTCCAGAGCACATGAAGCACTTGGAAGGAGTACTGACCAAACTGCAGCAAGAAAATTTGAAAGTTAAGTTGGAAAAGTGGTCTTTCATCAAACAGGAAGTAAGATATTTGGGGCATGTTGGAGTTTTCAGCACTGAAAACTGGGAGTACTTTTCAGGTCAGAGGTTTGTGGTTTATACCAACAATCAAGGCCGCCAACAAGGAGTAGCCACCCCTCTGGCTACCCTTGTGGCCACCCCCAAATGTGCCATAGAAATTTTATTTCAGAAGTGATAACATTGAAACCTGCAATGCATCATGAGACCGTTAACTGTGTAGGACCTGCCCCAAATTAGTGTGCTTAACTTGTTTGCACCACAGCATTACAGAATGAACAGCTTTGCAAAACCTTTAATTGATTTTAAATGTGGTATATCCTAATTATTCTTGTTGTGATTTACATGAATTACCTAAATGATAAATTAGTCAGCAATGTTCCACTTCAAACACATTGGAATGGAGCAAACAGAGCTAGTTAGATTATTGTTATTGTTATTGATATTATTACTTTGTCTTGGTGTTTGTGTTACGACATTGAAAAATTTTTGCCAGCACCCCTCTTGGTAATAATCCTTTGTGCTGTTATAACACAACAAAATTGGAAGCATTGGAACAACTGATTTTGACTACATCATCCACTATCGACTGGGTGACAGAACGAGAACGCCAATGACTTATCCCAGCAGTTCCTCCCTGAAGTGGTAACATCATGGTCGGCATCTGGTGTTCCTCTGCCTGAAGGGTCACAGCAAGTAGCTGGTGGGGATCAGTCTGATATGTCGGCTCTCCCTGTCCGCTCTTCTCCTGCTTTGCAATCTTTACAGGAGTTAGACCCTGTCCATATTGGAGAGACAATATAGAAGTGTAAACTCAGAATTGTGTCATATTCAAATTTTGCATGTTTGAGCTACAAAATTGCAGATGATCATACAAATGTCAAGCTTACTGTTTTGTTTCAGAACACTAAGTACTAGACCTGTCATAGAACTATTTCCAGTGGATCACCGCACATTCATAAAATGGATAACCAACACTGTAAGCTCATATTTAGAATGCTCAGTATATTTTTATAACCTTTAGTCATGTTTATTTTTCACAGCTGCTATTCTCTAAGGGCATGAATATACAGTATAGGTTTGTCCAAACTGTTACAATGACACCGCTAGTACAGGGAGTGTTTGCTTTTTGTTATGAATTGCTTACACCAGTTGAGGCAGATAGGATACCAAAGTCAGCTACAATGGCCATTCCTGGGCAAAGGTACCACAGGCCCCACCTGACTCTGACATTTGATCTTCAACAACTTCCAGAACACAGTGCACTTGCATATCTATTTTTCCTGGTCTTACTTTATGGTTGGCAGGCATTAGTATCCTAATAACCACAGATGAATATATAGTGTGCTCTCAGAAAGTATCAATGTGTATTAAGTGTGGATTTAATAATTTCAGGGCTACATTAACCATCTCAAACGGTTTACTATCAACCAGGGTAACCAGAACAAAATAACATCATAATTATACTTTCTTATCTCTGACTTACATTTACAAAAAAGATGAAAATATAAAAAACAAAGTGAAACTCCATCATTAATAGCAAATAGCACTACAAAAATACATGGCAGTTCAGTAGCTGGTGTAGCTGACAGCAAAGTACTTCAGTAATTCAGTTTTGTTGTTACTTAACTGCCCAAAAAGGCAAAACACAGTAACTACGCTGACACTGAGAAAAAGTGTGTCGCCTTGGTTTTAGTGTGTAGTTACTGTAATTTTTATACATTATTTTCTTCAAAACAGAATAGTTGAACTAAGATATTTTGTCAGAGCCTAAGAGACTAGATTTTGGTCATATGAAATATGCAGTCACCGTTTTGCCTTTGTAGGACAGTATAGAGCACATCATTCATCAGATGTGGCTACCAAGTAGCTAAGGAAATTATTCATTTCTGGAGGAAGTGATAAGCTTGCAACAGAAAGGTCAAAACTTCTGATAAATACTGGAAATATATAAGTATAGTTAGAAGAATAAGTAATCATGGAAAGACATCCCTAAGTGGGTGGAACTCCACCAGAGGATACTGAATGTCACGGTCTGGCTATGGAAGCCAATGTGCTTCTGGAACCTCATATTCCATGCTACCATCACAGAGAAGCAAAGTTTTTGGAAGAAATCCAAGCTGTCATTGGCACAGAGGTAGGGGAGATAGAGTCACATGTGCATGCCAGACAACCAAGCCCGATCTAGTTGAGTAGCCTTTAAAATTACTTTGCAATTTAAAGAATCAAATGCAATACAAGCATGGGAACACAGAGGTACAGAACACCCTCACCCTTCCACACACACACACACACACACAAACACACTTATGGTTGAGTGTGAGATATAAAAAGAGTGTTGGTCTCATATATTTTCCCAGCTGGGCTCCTCTTTGATGTTCATCCAGCTTTGTGTTTCATGGGATAGACATTAGGACATGGCTCTCCACACCCCTGGTCTGCCAAATGAGGAAACAGAACCACAGGGCAGGAAGTTTACCATCTGCCCATAGCTTGTCTCTGCCTGTACTGGCAACTGCTGCTTGCCAATGCATGGGGTCCAGATGCACACGGGACATGGATAGCAGCACTCTAATCATCATAACTGGAAACATGAAGTCTCCTGAGACAAACTAAAGTAATTTAGGGAGGCTGGTTGGCCTGTAGTGCTCTCACCTCAGATGTGGTGTGTTATAAAGCTTTAACACTTACCGAGAGAGAGTAATGAAAACGCTGGCTGATTAACACACATGCTGTGGTCATCATGTGTGCTGTAAACCCTTGAATCATGATGTCCAAAATCTTTACAATGTCACCACAGTCATGCTGGAAAGACAAAGTGAAGCTATGACCAAGCAAAAGTGACACTCAGTGGGTGAGGGACATTGCAGCCACACCCATTTAAAGAAATAATACTACAAGCCAAGTCCAGGAGAGTGCATTACACTCTAACTGCTCCTAGTAGAGTAAGGTACTTTGTAAGTACCATTAGCAGAAGGGTGGACATTACAAACACAACAATGCCCAGTATCTACAGCCATGACTAGAAGGACTTGCACTATAGCCACCTCCAGTGCAGGATGAAATATCTAGGAAATACTGTAAGCACCCTTAATAGAAGCAGCAGCATTCTGACCACACCAAAGTAGAACAATATCAACCAATGAGTTAAGGATGGGAATTAAAGTCCCCTGTTTTTTTAATCTTTCTCTAGAATACTGTACTATGTGCTGTGGTCAAAAGGGAGACCATCATTGACACTTTGCCTGGATTTTGATTTGTACTTTTTTGCCTTATTGAGAGCGCCCCTGAAATAATCCTTAGTGACAGAAATCTCCAGCAGGCAAATTAGTTCTAGTCTTTATAGCCCACAGAGGAGAACACAGGCCAGATAAATCCCCCCTGAGAGAATTGCAATCATATTACAGCGGTACCTCAGTTCTCAAACTCATTAGAACTCGAATTTCTTAAAAGTCGAACCAAGCAGTTCGAAAAAAAAGTACCTAGAACTTGATCTGAATCTCAGAAGTCAAACTGTAAACGCTGACCTAAGATAACTTGTACGCGCGTGGAAATGAGTCATGCAGCTCGTCTCTCAGCTGAAACAAAGGGTAATGCTTCTAAGCCTTGCATGCACTGTGATAGCATCGTGCATGTTTACACTAGCTCAATACATATATTTAGACAGTAAAAATACATTTAGACAATGATAGACAGTAACGGTAATTATTATTATATAATAAAATACATTTTAAAATAAAGATTTCTTATTCATTATTTTAATATGAATAATAAACCATTAATACGTTTAATTATAATAATATTGTTGTGCCGAGCGGGGACGGAACGGAAACAAAGGCGCAGACGTCAGGTTATCGGGGAATACATGGTTTAATTATAGGTAAGGCAGGCAAAATGCAGACGGACAATACAATATCCGGACTGGGGAAACAAACTGAAACGCGGACGAAATACAGAGGACTAATGACAACAACCAGAAACAACTGATCACACAGGGATTCCACATGGGCTTAATGAGGGGGCGTGGCACACGGAAGGAGCAGAGATCGGGGCAGGACACATTGTTTGGATACATTTATTTTCTTACTGTTTTGATTAATGTGCTTATATAGATGTGTTTAGTACAGTATATGCTCTTGTTTTATCTGGTTCATTTTGTGTTTAAATGCTAAAAAAAAACATATTTAGGTGTAATTTTTTGGGGCTGGGAAACAATTAATTGTTTTTCCATTATTTCTTATGGGGAAAATTCGATCACAACTTGAACTTTTTAGGATTCGATCCGGAGTTCTGAACGGATTAAATTCGAGTTCTAAGGTACCACTGTATATGGTGAAAAGCAGTGGTCCTAAAATTGACCCTTGTCGCACTCCCAGAAACCATGCATTATTCATGTGTTCATGTGCATATTTATAAATGTGACATTCAAAGACAACTCCTACATTAAAAAATAGGAATACAAGTAACCATGTAATTGGTGGGGAAAGATTCTACAAGTCATAAGTGCATCTTGCAATAAATAAGTATTTTCAGATCCATCCAGTACTTCTACAGATTGTTCAAGCTGGTGAATGAATTTGGTGATCATTGTTGACACAGCACACCACAATGAAGTGTGTCCTCTGCATTTAACCCATATGTGACATCATGACATAGCAGGGGGCAGCTAATTCAGCACCCGGGGAGCAGTGCTTGGGGGCGGTACCTTGCTCAGGGTACCTCAGTGGTATTTTGCTCCACACGGGGTTAACGAGGGGGCATGGCACACGGAAGGAGCGGAGATCGGGGCAGGACACATTGTTTGGATATTTTATTTATTTTAAGGTTGAATGACGGATCAGTATGGAATAGATGGGCAGAGCCATTGACGTGGCTGTTCAGGGAATACAATGCTGTTGTTTCTGACAGCACCGATTTAAATTGGAATTGGAATCTCTTCAGTTTTGTTTACCCATACAAGAAAAATATGATAAATGTTATTTTTAAACATTAATTTGTTTTTCTATAGGAACAGGAAAGTGGTGAATTACTCTCAGTTCCAAGAATCAGATGATGGAGGTAAGCAACTTTTTATAACGGCTTTGTAAGCACTCTATGGTTGCCAAAAAACTTTGAGTGAAACATTTTGCCAAATTTGAATAACTTTTGACATTAAAGGACATGGCATTGCAAAAAGACACAATTCTGACAATGGCATCGTGTTTTATTTGTTTTTTATGCTTGGTGGTATGGAAATGGAAGGTGTTCATTTTTGCTTTCATATGACAAAGATGAAGACTACAGCAGAGAGTCTGAGAGGCCCAAGAAGATGCGTGCTTCACCCAGAGAAGTAAAACGCAATAAGAGGTGGGGGAAGAACTCTCAGGAAGACAGGTGAGATTCCTGACCAATATGTTAGTTTATGATTTAAAAGGTGCCAATAGTGGCATCCAAGTGAATCAGCCAATGGTGTTATGTCATTCTGATTTGCCCTTCAGTATTATGACCATATAGACAGAAAAAAATATCATTAGAAAAAATATCATTAGAATTAACACTATAATATGAATGCAGGTTCAGTCTCTTTAAGTAGAGGCCTGAAAATTTATGTTATTTTTTTGTGTGCGTGTGTGTGTGTGGCCTACATTTCTTTATATACAGCTATAGGTAGCTTTATTATACATTTTCTTAATCACACAAAGATCTATTCTCCCATCAGTTTGCATAAGTTTTGAGTTACACATATTCTCCCCTCATCAGCACAGCACAAGTCCTGGGTATAACATTAAACTACATCCGGCCCTGCAAGCGGTCCTCCAACTTGCAGGGAAAATTTTTTTTGGGATTAGTGGCAGAATAAAACAACTCACAACTGCTCAATTAAAACAAGCTAAATACTCTTCTGCTCTCTGCGGGAGTAGCTTGCAGGAAGGCTGCACACACCATGAAGGGGATGGGGGAAAGCCTTCGGGTGCCCCATCCCTGGAAGAGTCAAAACGGATAGGGACCTAATAGGGTCAAGTCTGCTGGGGATTGGAGCTAGTGTGGTGCTGAGGTGTCGCCTGTTGCATGGCGGTGCTTGGGTCCCAGTTTGAGGTGGCCCATCCAGATAGGTGCGTGGAATGTCTTGTTTCTCCAGCAAGATGACCATCTTCCTCTCCTGTCAGGGGAGTTTCGTAAACTCCGCATTTCAGTGGTGGCACTCTCTGAGGTACCCAGACCGGGGAGTGGCCAGATCTCTGTAGGTGGGTATATCTACTTTTGGTCTGGTCGGTCTGCCAGCTGCCATACTCAGGGAGCAGCTGTTGTTGTAGTGCAGTGGTTCCCAAACTTTCCCTGCAGGGCCCCCCTTTTCTAGATAAGAACATTATTGAGCCCCCCCCCCAGTCAAACTACACAGGTTAAGATTCAAACTTTATTTGAAATACAACTCCCTTTTCTAATTGGGCAAAACAAATGCAATTACAAAATACAAATGGTGCAATTTCACCACTGTGGGAGAAAAAAGAGCAATCAATTAAAAATAAAAGTCCAGCATAAGTTTGAAATTATGCAAATACAGATTTAACATTCCTGTTAATATTCATTGGCGTACACAAATTAAAGTTTGTCTTACGATTACCGCATTTTGTTTTTAATGATAACCGCAGGTTTCAGCCTATACTAGGGAATTAACAGAAAAGCCGATTTGTCAACGCATCGGCGTCAGAAGTACAAGTCGATGACCTCTGAGAGAAGTCAAGTCGTGTTTTTATCCTCTCTCTGTGTATGCGCTTGTGTACGCAATGCAATCTCTGCCTCTGATTGGCTTACGCTCACATGCGTTCCTTGGCTTAACCAGTTATTATAGTTACTTCATAAAAACGGCGGTAACGTTGGCACGTGGAGGGGAATTTAAACACAATACCACAAGACGAGAGACATGGCAGCAGAGGCAGTAGGTAACACACATATCACATGAATGGAAAATACTTCACTAGACTATACAAACAGCACGATAACCTGCACAATCTGCAAGTCAGTGTTGAAGTACAATAAAAGTACCACCGTTATGCACACTATGAGGAATATGAGGGCGACTCATATAATTATATATGGGCGAGAATATAATTACTTCGCTGTGAAATAAGAATATTACTGAAGGAATATCACCTGATTTATTTATTTACCTGTTGGTGAGTTAATTCTTAATGCAAGCTGACGTTGTTTTCTTAGCGTGTTTTGCTATTGTGAACGCTTGAATTTTCATTTATTTTATAAAGAAAATGGTTCTCGATCTAATGTTTTGTGAAGCATGCAAGCCAGTGTGTTTTCATTATTCTGTTACTGTGTTACAGTAAAATCCCATTTTAGTGGACTCGCTTATAATGGAATATTGTGTATAACGGATAAGGTCCGCTGGTCCCGGCCGTGCGCCTTTAAGAACATGCAGAAAAAGCGTTGGATATAGCGGACTCGCATATTTTTGGGAACCACTGCTGTAGTGGATCAGCTCCTTCCGATGGTGTCTGATGTCACACCTTTCAATGAGCATATCATGACACTCGGGCTAAGGCACTCCTTGGGTGTCTTGCCTGTTGTCTCAGAGTATGCTTGAAATGCGATGAGTGAGTGGTGAGTGATGTCTCGTTGAGAGACATTTTACTTGCAATTTCACTCCGTGGTTGAAGTGTGCCCACAAGGTGACACTCCTCTGGTCATGGGTGACTTCAATGCAACCATTGGCACTGACAGGGCCGTGAGGATTGTGTCGGTCTCCATGGGTCTGGAGACTTGGGTGAAAGTGGCTCCATGTTCCTTGACTTTGCGAAAGGTCAGGGGCTGCAGGTTGCTGGACCCTGGTTCCAACGCCCTGAGCTGCATCATTGGACTTGGTACTTCAATGCTGGTGGTGTGGCGAAGGAGATTGATCATATCCTTGTGGGCAGACGCTGGAGGCTCCAGCAGATCTGCAAGGTCTACAGAAGTGCACAGTTTGTGAATTCTGACTACAGACTTGCTGTTGCTACTCTGAAGATTCAGCTTAGATCCAGTAGGGTACCACCTACTATGAGAATGAGGCTGGACTTAGCCAGACTCCAAGATCAAGCTGTTTTTGTGTGAGGAACTTGCAGGCTTGGGTGCGACTGCTGACACTAATGTGATGTGGGTGACTTTCCGGGATTAGACCCTGAAGGATGCCGAGGGCTGTGTTGGTGTTGCCAGTGTTCCCTAAAGGAGGTGTTTCATCTCGCAGGACACCCTGGATAGTATTGAGAGGAGCTGTGGCACACGACTAGGTGGCAACTCCAGTGTGTACCGGGAACTGAGAAGGATGGCTGTGAGGGCTCTGAGGGTAGATAATGAGGCATTTGTTAGATGAATTTCTGGTCAGGTGACACACCATCTGTGGTCTAGTGACCCACACCCTGCTTACACAGGAATTAAAGCATTACGCACATCTGAATCTGTTCCTCGGAGACTTGCAGTCAGGGCATGTAATGGGATGGTCCTTATGGATGACACTACAGTTGTGACCTGCTGGGCCGGCTCTCACTGAGATTGCACGGGTGGTGAATCATCTGAGAGCAGGGAAGGCCACAGGAATCTGCGGTATCCAGGGTGAACTTCTTCAGGCTGGTGGTAAGGCTGTTGTCCTGGCATTGTAGGCAATCTTTGTTTCCATTTGGGAGTCAGGCGTCATCCCAACTGACTGGGAAACGGGACTTGTAGTCCCTATCTGGAAAGGGAAGGGTGACGCCTGGATTGTGGCAACCACAGGGGGATATCACTGCTTTCAGTGCCGGGTAAGATCCTTGCTAGGGTCATCCTTAACAGGATCCGAGATCACTTGCTTGCCTGTCAGCAACCAGAGCAGTCTGGTTTTACGCCTAAGAGGTCTACCATTGACCATATCCTTCCACTGTGGGTTCTCATCGAGCACAAGTGCGAATATTGGCAGAGGTTCTTTGCAGCCTTCATCGATTTTCGTAAAGCATTCGTCTTAGTTGATCCATAGGTCATTCTGAGACTTTGTGGGATTACTGGATGTCATGGCCGGTCTGTACACTTGTTCTGTGAGTGCTGTGCAGAGTGGAGGGAGAACCACTGCATTCTTCCCAGTTGATTTTGGGGTTCAACAGGGATGTGTTCTTGCTCCTACTCAGTTCAATGCTTGTATGGACTAGGTGTTTGGCAGGGTTGTGGGGTCCAGTGGCTGTGGGGCGTCCACTGGTGATGAAAGATTTACTGATCTTGACTTTGCCGACGATACTGTGATCTTAGCGGAGTCAATGGAGGCTCTGATTGAGGCTCTCGAGAGACTGAGCGAGGAGTCTGAGTATCTGGGATTGCGGGTTTCCTGGATAAAGACCAAGATCCAGGAATTTAATGACTTCTTAGGCACAGCCATCAGTAGTTTGTCTGTCTGCAGGGGGAATGTCAACCTTGTTGAGAAGTTCACTTACCTAGGCAGCGACATTCATGTCTCTAGTGACTCTTCCTATGAAGTCAGCAAACAGATTGGAAGAGCATGGGGGGTCATGAGGTCGCTGGAAACGGGTGTGTGGCGCTCCCGATATCTTTACAAGAGGACGAAGATCCAAGTCTTTAGAGTCCTGGTGCTCCCTGTCTTGCTGTATGGCTGTGAGACATGGGCGCTATCCAGTGAGCTGAGAGGAAGACTGGACTAATTTGGTACTGTGTCTCTTTGGAGAATCCTTTGGTACTGCTGGTTTGACTTTGTGTTGAATGAGTGGTTGCTAGAGGAGTCCGAGGCACATTACCTGCATTGTGAAGGAGTGTCAGTTACAGCACTACGGCCATGTGGCGCGTTTCCCTGAGAGTATCCGGCTCGCAGGATCCTCATTGCTGAAGACCCAAGTGGCTGGACAAGGCCAAGGGGACGCCCACATAGCACCTGGCTGCAGCAGATGGATAGCCATCTCTGGAGGGTGGAACTGGACTGTCTATCTGCTTGGGGGATCACCGGCCAGGGTCCTGAGGAGTTTCACTGTGTGGTGGGTGCGGCAACACACCGCATCAGTACATGCTCCCCTACTTGACCTGGGCTGGTATGCATAAAACTTCTCAGAGTAAAATTTCACTCTTAAATGCGTCACAATTCTAAGAGTGATGAGATTTTGCTCCTACTCCCAGACTTAAGAATAAGTGGCATGCATAAACATTCTTAAGTGTTAAGAGTAGGGGAATGGTGATTTCGTGCAGGTAAGGGAGTTCCACGCACCACTGATGCCACTTATGACTGAGATCATCTGGCAGTTCGTCATCCCAGCCTAAGCCCCTCTGCCACATTTCCTGATAAAGGCATTTAACACGTATAGTAAATGGAGTCAGGAAACCGATGGGGTCAAATATCCTTGCTGATGACTTCAGAACAGTTCTTTTCGTGTTACCTTGTTCGCTCAGTATGCTCATCAGGTTTCTGAGGTCAAAAACAAAATCATCTCTCTCTGGTCTCCATACTAGACCAAGCACCTTCAGCACACAGCCATGTGCCTCTGCTTCTTGAGTGCATTCAAATCCACTGTTCCACCACTTAACCTTCAGCTCGGCAGAGTTCGTTGTCCATTTACACAAATTCATACTGGCTGTGGACATGATCTCTCTTGCTTCTGATGTCAACATGTAAGCCTCATTTTCATTCCTTGCACTGCCAATCAGATCATCTACATAAAGGCAGTTGTCAAGAATGTTGACTGCATGAGGATGGCTGATTTGGTACCTTTCAAGGTGGTGTCGTGTTGTGGCAGCCAGCAGGAATGGGCTTGAAGAAACCCCAAAGACTACACGGGTAATTCTCATCTTGCGCAGCTTTGTGTTCTCAGAAACAGGTGGTCCTGTAATCCATAAGAATCTTAAAGCATCCCGGTCTTTTTCTGTAATAGATATCTGTAAGAAAGCCTTGGTTATGTCAGCAGTGAATGCAATTGGATGCAGTCTGAATTTCACTAGAATGCTTAAAAGGTCAGGGTTAAGATTGGGACCAGTCAGCAAACAGTTGTTCAAAGATGGACTGCCCTGTTCATGAGAGGAGGCATCAAATACTACTCTTAATTTAGTGGTTGCCTTGTCTTCTCTAATAACGGCATGATGGGGTAGGTAATATATTACACTGTTCTCTGGTTCTGGTGCACAGTTGCTTTCTGGCACATCTTCACACATCCCTTGATGCAAATAGTCTTCAATTACATCATTGTATCTGTGGAACAACGTAACATCAGTTTTCAATTTCCTCTGAAGCCCATCTAACCTCTTCTTGGCAATTCTGAAATTATCTGGAAGGTATGGAGCGTTTGGTTTCCATGGCAGGCACACCTCATATCGACCCTCAACATGTTTGACTGACTCTACAAAGCTCTGTCTAGCCTCACTTTCTTCTGCATTATCCACATCTCTGGTTGTTAAGCCAAGCGATTCTAATTCCCAAAACATACGAAGCTGCTCTGTGATTTCATTGCATTCACTCCATCCAATGTTCATGCAAGCAACCTCATTCACATTTGAAACAGAGACTGGCCCCTGCACTGCCCATCCAAACATTGTCTCTACCGCTACTAAGGCCTCTGATATACGCTGTACTTTGCCGGACACTATTCTCCAGTAGTAGTCAGCTCCCACCAGGATGGATATCTCTGGTTCCTCACTGCCATGGATTGGGGCATCGGCTAATTGCAAGCCTCTTTTCTCTAGCTGATGTTGAATCTGCTCCCCAGGCACTCTCATTATTGCTGTGCAAACTTGTGGAGTCTCGACAGCATCAATCTCAATTTTCTGCTCCTTATTCCAGATATTCTCCAGCACTAACTTTACGACATTTTTCACAGCTGTTACAGGATTCTCAGAGCCAAATGTATATAGCTTCAATTTCTCTCTCCTATGTACTGGCAGACCTAAAGTCTTTACCTGCTTCTCATGGATGAAACTTCGTTGGCTTCCTCCGTCCATTAAACAGCGTACCATTGTACGCCCTCTAGGTCCTTCAATCCATGCTCTTGCTGTTTGTAAAAGCACAGTATTCTGACCCCTTGGACTTACTGCTGCAGTACTGGGAATAACAGATGAAATTAGGGCATCCGTACCTTCTTCTGCTACATCTGGGGCTTCTGTTTGTTCCCCCTTGTCACACAATGTTACATAATGTCTTTTACCACAAGAAGTGCACACCACACCCTTTGTTTTACAGAACCTTGTCATGTGTCTAGGGCGTAGGCAGATAAAACACCTTCCCATTTTCTTTAATTTTTCCTTTCGAGCACTTATGATGCCATCTGCACAAACTTCTGATTTATGCATTGTGCTTTCACAGAATATACAAGTAAGAGGTGTGTTTAAACTGCCGGTATGAAGGGCTGCAGTTGTAGGCATGTTTACCTTCTTGCCCCTTGTGTCCCATCTTGTATCTGATTTACAGTGTGATTTATGAGAAGCCTGAGTATCTTTGGTTGTGGTTCCTGCATTTGTCAAGTGCATTGCACGTTCTCTACTTTCAACCTCCTTTTGGAGAAAGGCTACCAGCTCAGGAACCTTCCATTCATGACCTGCACTCATTTTACGAGTGTAGTCGAGAGCAAGATCTTCTGGTATTATCTGGAGCAGTATGGGGCACAACAATCCTCCATATGTGTCTGATACAACACCTAGAGATTCTAAACTTCTTATCTGCACCTCACACTCATCATACAGTCGTCTTAATGCTTCAATATCGGAGGATTTCTTTACTGGAGTCAGTTTCAATAATTTAGACATGTGTGCACTCACTACCAAATCTTTTCTTCCAAATCGTTCCTTTAACATATCAATTGCTGCATCATAATTACCGTCCGATAATTTTAATCCTGCAACGGCTCGAGCAGCGGGTCCAGTGAGGTATGACTTTAAGTAAGTAAATTTTTCAGTTTTGTTTAATTCTCTGTTTCCATGAATAGCAGTTTCAAACTGATCCCAAAACTCTTGCCAAAGACACAATTCTCCATTAAATTTGTTTATAGACAGCTTCGGTAATTTCACGGATGATCCATTAGATGATCTGTCTGAATGTGTACTCACATCACTTAACCGGTTTGTCCTTAAACTACTTCTGGCTTCGGTGTGTCGTTCGATCAGTGTAGCAACACGGGATTTCCAGAGACTTATGTGATCCTGATACTCCAAAGTTTTAGCAACGTCTGCTTCTAGTTCCTCCATCGGTATTTCGTCTTCTATTTCCTTGTCTAATTCGCGAAGGTTCTCTTCTTTAACTGAAAGCATGGACAATAACTCCTTTAAACGATCACAATCCACATTTTCTTCACCTGATTCTGTTTCTAAAGACTTCAGTACTTTCGTTGTGGATGATCGTAAAATACCGCGTTTACTTTTCAGTCTCTGAAGTCGGTCCGCCATTCCCCTTTCTTTTTTATTTTAATTACACTTAGCTGCAATCCGTCTCTTTTTGTCTTCTTCCCGGGTTTTCGGCACCAAACGTGTTCGTACAACACTGTTGCAGCTTTAATAAAATAAAATCGAAGAACTGAGGTTGCTTTATTTCCTTTATATTGGAT
>JAODJU010000040.1:33243233-33259213 GCA_026776725.1 Gnathonemus echidnorhynchus
GTCCCACAGGGGTTCGGGAAACCGGCCCCTCTGCCTGGATGGCAGGGCTAAGGCAGGAGACACTAGTGGGATTCCCCGGTGTCTGACTTTGAAGTGGAATTGGAGCCCATGGAACTGTCTGCTGTGTGATTAGCGCGGACAGAGATTGTGCTGTTCCTGGAACTTGTTGCACTAACTTGCAAGTGACCGGTGCACTGAGCCCAGCCCCCTGGGAATTTGCCGGATGAGAGGACAGTAACTAGGTTAGGAAGAACAGTGTCCAGATGAATAAATGCAGTGAAATACATTTTCTTTGCTAATGCTGGGTTAGGCTGAACTGGTTATGTGTTATAGGAAATGAATGTAAGGATATACTTAATAAATTTAGCCTTTTATCCAAGGGAAATAAGCATGGTAAGTTTTAAAAAATGATTCATATTTGGATAATATGAATAGTATTTCATTTTTAAATTTGTTGAAAGATCCCATGTTACCACCTGCACTACATGTAATAGTAGGGATTCTAATAATGTTATACTATTCAACTGGACCACAAATCACAAAAAAGCTAATTAACTGGTTTATTGTATGTAATTATCAAAAAGAAAAATGGGATGCTCATGTATCCCATGATCGGTACCCATTTAATCCGAAAGTTTTGGTTCTGTACCAAACTTACAAAACTTATTGTAGTGTTTTCAAGGCTAACTAGTGAAAGTACCTGGTACTTTATCACGATCAGGGTTTGTGAAAACATGGTTGAAAATGAAGGAACTGAGAACTCATGAGAAAAGATTATAGTTTAGAGGCTTTCAAATTTGCACAAAGGAGAAAATTTTTACAGTGTGTGTGGGCCGCAGATAAAGCCAAAGCACAGGCCATTTTTTCTGTGCCACACCGTGGGCGACAAATGCAGTCAATTTCTCTTTTGGATGGCATTGTATTGCATGGCTGACGGGACTCTCTATGATCTGCAGAAAGGCGTCTTGCTCCCTGTACCCTTTCGGACCCCCCCACATTCATTGTTTTAAAACACAGCATGGAGAGAGTTACATTCCTCAGGTGAGCCAGATCAAACGCACGCCAGCCACACTTATGAAATATTAATGCACCACCCAGAAGGCCCAGGGGGAAGCAGCACCAATTAACAGCAGCTCTGTCATTCGGCTACAGTGATGCATGGCACAGAAACGGCGCTGGCACTGTAGCAGGCACACAAAAACAAGACAGAGAACCTCTGCTTTCACTTCAAGCAGTATTTTGTCTATGGATCCTCTCCTTCCCATGAGACTGCTTGTAACAGTGGGAGATCAGTAACAGCCAGGTTGGATGCTGGATTGGACAAGGCCGCACCCACGTGGCAGAGGATTTGAAGCTGAGAAAAAAACAATATCACTAGACAAGGCTGATCAGAACAGGCTCATCTCCCTTGTTGATGACACCACATCTCACCTGTATACAAAAAGGCAACACAGGAAACATTGAACTTTGAGACATGCTTGTACAGTACATCAAGTTAGCCTTGAACTCAACTATAAAGACTGCTCTGAGTACAGTAATATTAATATATTCATCTCTGCTATTTAGCTTCACCAGTGGGAAGTAACTAATCACCTTACTCAGGATCCTTAAATGACCACGGATTATCATTTGAAGCTCGATAGAGAGAACATGCTATATCTGAGCTTCTACTGCTAGTTTTCTGGACTGTCATCCACAATCAGTTATATTTCCCAGGAGAATCTGGGTCATTTCAAAGGGCAGCGTGTACTTTATATTTGGTGAATTGGAATGCAGTGACATACTGGAATGTACAGAACATTACAATGGTAACGTACACCGTGTATTTACAGATAAAATCACATATTTATAGAGAAAATCACATATCTGTTGATGTTTGTAAAATTAGTAGCGTGGTAGTGTACGGAATTACTAAAGGGCCTCATTGCAGATTCACAGTACATAGAGTGCCTTACTCCATCTGCTTTTCTCCTCTTCTTGCTGTATTTGTAGAATACGTCACAAATGGAAAGAGATGCATTTGGTTCGAGCAAGGTCATCAATGATCATGATAAACTGGACTGGAACCAGTAGAATAATTTTGTTTTGCCTTGTTATAACTGTGGTGAACTGAAAAAGCTTTTTGGACTTTGGAATGATTGTATTTCAAGAAAAGATTTCCCTGTTTTATAATTCCAGAACACTTTATTATCTAATTGAATCCATTTGAAGTTTAATTATGTCATTCTCAGTTTGACCTTAAAATGATTAAAAATAGATACCACCATGGCATAAACAGAATTTACTGATACTTTTAAATAAAGAATGCACATTCATATTTACATACTAAAATCAGTTTGCTATTATTTACCTTCACAGAAGCTTTTGTCCAATATAACATACAGCTGGGAGAGCAGGGTCAACTTGTCCCTCAAGCCTTGCTCTTGGGTCCACTGGTAACATGACTCTGCTGAGCACAGGATTTGACCAGCGATCTTCTAAGCACAGGCACAGAAGGCTAATCCTAAGACCCACACCCTGGTCCACCATTGATTCATTAATTGATGTGCTTATTTCTCAGATCTTTGTTGGTTTAGGTAAATATTTCATGAGTCATACTTTTCATTTTTTATAGTTCTGTAGTCTTTTGACCACAGTAATTCCCTCACATTTCATTTTATTTAAGTGCTTATTTTTTTTCTTGAATGATTCATGTGAAGAACTTTGTGCTGCCCCAAGACTTCAGTTACCTCACATTTAAGTCCAGTTTTTTAACTACTAGGCTGTATGAGCAACCTGATAAGGACTGGCACGGCAATGCAAAATTCGCTGTTGGAATTAAAACTTAACATTAATAGCACACATTTCAGACAGTGTACTTTGACAAGACCCAATAGTTTGCTCACCCAATATATCCATCCATCCATCCATCCATTTCTTATCTTTTAATTCTGAGCAGGAAGGCCTGTAGACTATCCCAGGCTGCACGGGCCACAAGGCTAGATTACACCTTGGATGGGAAGCTGGTCCATCAGTAGGCAGAAGTATGCACACACAATCATGCCAGTTAAAAAATTTGTAAAATAAATTCAAACTCAAAAATACAATATTATAACAATCATAACAAACTAAATTCCATCTAAATCTTGTGTTTTCTGCAAATTGTACAGGTTGGTGAGTATGTCAGGAGTACAGATTAATTGGGCAGGTGACGGGGCTGTAAGGGGACACCTCCCCTTTCTAACTGTGAATTTAGGTTCCTTTCTTGTCATTAAATGTATTAATAAATTCCTTATGCTTACCAACAAATAGACATAGCGTTACAGCCCTAGAGCAAACCTATGGAAGATGGGAAGAATATCCAAACACCAATTGTGCACAGTATAGGTACGATTATGGGCACCCCGGAATGTCCAAAAAACTGAGCTGTTTTTATATGTATTATTATTATGTAATTTTGTGTAAGCAATTAAAAAATAAAGTATAAAAAGGTACTTAAAATTGTGCTTTTTTCCCCATCAAATCTGTGTTAAACACATTTTTAATCTATATTATAAGCCAAAATGACAGGAAGATCACAAGAGCACAGAATAAGAATGAGTCTCTTCATTTCAGCAAGTAACTTCTTTACTTTGCTGGATGTGTATATGAGCTAGATGTGAAAATGTCACCCTGGTTTAACTAAACAGCTTTCTTTCATACTCACTAGCCCATCAATCCCACCTCAGCTCTCCTGCTGCACTGGATGGATTTGAGGAAGTTAGACGTGACCTCACATTTCAAAACAATCTCTGTGTTGCAAGGACGCAGGGTTAGCTAATTAGTCTTATTGCATGATTTACTGGACGAATCCTTTTTTGACAGGAATGGACCTCAGCTGTTATTCACAAAGGCTTCACTTTAAGGAAAATGCCAGAGTGTAATGACAGATTCATTCTGAGAGCTTGGATTAGAGGCAAACTGATGGGTACTGTTGCTGTATGTTACACATGCTGTTACCTGGGGCCAAAGTTAAAAGGATGATATGCAGTAGATGGATTTATATGCTATATATCTCCTGCTCCATTTGAAAGGTTTTATGCATCACTGAATAGCCTTTCTTTCTTTTTCAACATTAGCAGCAGAAAGATGTTTGGAGGAGGGGGTGATATGAACATCATGAGGAATAACCAGTGGCTGGAAAAAATGAGTCGCTGGCAAAGATTGGCACAGATCACAAAGACCCTAGTAACAATTCTCAAATTGCCAATTCATGCCAAAGACAGCATAAATGCATTTGAATGAAATTCAAAGAGCTTATTTCATTTACTCCACTGCAAAACAGATTGGACATCTCTTTTACCATTGTCTTTTGAGAGAAATCCCTCAGGTCAATCCCAATCTGGCAAAGAGTGCTAAAGTGCCAGCTGATTGTCAGCTTATTAAATAAATAAAAAGATGTCTCATTTGACTTCCCCCTGAAACCTGTATCCTTTGCTTTTAAATACAAATATACTACACATAAAAGGTCCAAAGAACTGTTTTTCTGCCTTTTCATTTGAGACAATTTATTTATGTAATTAATATATGAAACACTCATTCTGATACAGAGAAGACACACTCAGCAATACGAGGAGACAACAAGGTACTGCTGAAAAATTGGGGGTATTATTCTGTCACTTTGGTGCTCTTAGACACAATCTTCATTCAGATATATACTGCAAATACATGAGATAATTTGATTTAACCCAAACAGAATTTAAGTTGCATTTAAAGTGAATCATTCTCATCTTTTTATCACAGAGGCCTGATTTAATCTTTGCCTTTGATTATGTCTGCAAGTAATAGGAACTCTTGAAACAGATGCTTCTTCCACCTGTGCTGCATGGTCATGATGGAGTTGTAGGACCTTACTGTGAACCGGAAGCAACTGCCTCCCAATCCTTTTTAGTGGTAAGCACTGAATGGAATTTCAGTCTTGCCGTTGCTCTCTGAAGCTCAGAACTCAGTTCGGTTTGTGCGGCTGAGTTTAATCTCTCAGTGGATCATTGCCAAGTTTCTATCACGTTTGCCATCTCATTTGTTCAGAGTTCTGCTTCCAGGTTTATGGTTACGCTTATATATTGTACAAGTTCAAAGTAATCACTATTACTTTTCAAATGTAGATTTTAAAAGTAATGCTCCCAAAAACAAAATTATGATGACGTCATCCCTTCTGCAGAACAGGTAAACTTTAATTAGAGTGACCAATCACAAAGAAGGTCCAAACTTGGCAACTACAATTAATTATGTACACACACACACACACACACACGTTTGTAATTATATCTTTGTGGGGACTCTCCATTCATTTCTATGGGGAAAATTAATCACAACATGAGGACCTTAACCCCTACCCAGGCCTAACCATACAGGTATTACCACAAGTAACCAAACAAAATATGAAACTTTTGATGTTTTTAGTTTTTTGATTGCATTCACAGATTTTTATAAAATTATAAACAAAAATGTCCCCAAAGTTTCAGGTTTCAGGTTCATGTGCATGCGAGAGAATCAAGCTCAGAGCACAGACAGAATGATCGTGCAACTGAAACCTTTCCTGATAAGATTAACACAAACTAAGCTTCCTGTACATGAAGCAGCCAGACCAAACCATTCCAAACTCCGTCCTCAACTATGTTAAAGTGATGTGATTGGCTAATGAATAAGTATAACCAAGACCCCATTTATCGTGTGGAAAAAGTAAATGCATGTTTACAGTAAATAGTGATTTTCATTTTTACACATCATTCTAAAGCAAAAACTTGAATCATCAAATTGATTTGTCTCTCAGTTTGTGTGTGTGCAATTAAACAAATGAATATGCAAGTAACATCGCAAACTCCATGGTATAAGGTTAAGTTAATGAGTGTTGTCCTGCTGCACTTTTAGTTACGGGACAGTGGTCAGTGATATTACTGATCAATAGAATAGTTTGCTGGCGTTATGTTTTTACTTTTAATTTAAGATACTACACGCAATATTTGGGGCACAATCAAAAGGTGCGGACACATTTCAAGTTGTAAGAAAAAAAAGCTGGACTTGTAAGGGTATGTCAGAAACGATTTTGGGACATACTGGCTAAATCATGCTTTTGGGACATACCTGCTAAATTATGGAAATCTATGCCCATCTGTGTCACTGTATAATAACATGTAAGCTATATATAATTTATGACATAGGTTAAGGAATGCCCATTTCTGGTGCCTTCTAATGTAAAATAAAACGCTTTGACAGATTGGGTCTGCAGTGGACAAACAGAAAAAGCATGATGCTTGTTGCTATCACCTGACGTCACGCTTCTCCAGCTCCAGTTCCTATGCTCTGTGCACAGCAGTACGTTATGATGTTTTTAATACCTTTAGGGTTTAGGGAGAGTTGTACACTCAATGCTTCACATGTGTAGTAATTTCAACAAAACCTTAAAGACTCTTATTGTTCATGAGTCACTATCAATGCGTAGGGGTCGAGTCTGAGTCAAAAAGTCAAGGTGGAATTCAATTAAAGAGCGATTCGAGTGCAACTCGAGTCACAATCTCGAGTCCCCATCTCTGGTTTAGTTAGCCAGCGACATTTCTAGTTTCATGAGTTTGGTCTTTATTAGCTAAAATTACTGTGCTAAGGGTTCATAGTGTTTGTTTTAGTTGTCTTATTTTTGAAGTCTCAGTGGTTTCCTGTGGTGCACTACCCAATGGTCTGTAGGTGGATTGTCTGGTTTGGGGTGCCCTGCTTTTGGCTTCTGTCAGTCATGGATGGTAAATGTTTTATATGAGCATGTGTTCCAAGTATGACAAATGTTATATAGCAACTGTACCAGACACTTAACAAAACAGTGCATCAGCAATCAGGCAGAAGGTACTAGGTGGTTTAGGCTGCAGGTTATTTATCGTTTACCACATGGCTACATCACACCTCAGGGGGAACTCACTCTTGTTCTTTCAAACAAGGCCTATAACCTGTATCTGGCCAAATACCCAGCTTTATAAACTGTCAAAATCGTAATTAATTTTAATGAACACACTACATCATCTTACCTCTAAAAGCTCAGATGTCAGTCTTGCAAATCCGGCCATTAAGCCTGTGCCACCAGAATGCTGGCACTCCCCATACATTGATCATTTAGGGACCATTACAGTAATATACTGTGCTCTGATATTAAGTAATTCAGCCAATTTTAGTATTAGGAAAAAGTATAAAAATCAGTAGGTACTTGATATTATGAGTCTGAAATACTAAAAAAAATGTTATGGAGCATAGACAGATTAAAGATTAAAAAGGCATTTTGCTTCAAAACATAAAATGAAGGGATTATTTATGATTTTCTCAGCAGTGACCTGGACTAATTTGTTCAAGGCTGTATGCGAGCAGTGTGTCTATTCCTCTGGGAGGGAGCACCCTGTGTGCATGTGCTGATGAGGAACACATCTGTCTGTCTGAGAGGGGTGTCCCAATCCCATTAAAAAATCCACAGGTCTTGTCAGATGTGGACTTGTTGTTTAGTTCATGTCCTGGGGGAATCAGGCTGCTCACTTTAAATTGATAAGTATAAGCTATGCAAACATAAAGCATATGTATAGAAGCAAAATTTATAACCTTGACACAGTATAAAAGAAATTTACCTTACCTATTATACCATCTTGTAGCTCTCAGTGTGTGTGACTGTGTGGGTGTGGCTTTATGCAGGATGTCTGATTATTAGGGTTTAAAGGTTTCTGTGATCCAATATATTAAGGGATTCAAAACTCATTAAAACACCATATAAATGTATATGTTGTACAACAAAAATATCCTAAAATTGGGCTGCTGTGTGGCGTAGCAGTTAAAATCCTCAGTTGATCAAACGGCACTGTACAATCTTGCTCCACAGGAACCGAAAGCTTATGATTTATGCCACAATCTTTGCAGCTGCAAATACATATAAAAGCTTCTGGACGACCAAGACTGCTGAAATACATCCAAGTCATCAACTAGATGCTAAAAATAATGAGCTCTGACCCCAAATAAGCCATGATTATCTACCAAGAATATGTATTAGGCCTGATGACATGTTTCCAATGTCAGGATCAATGTACTTCCCATTCATCAGAAGCCTGTCTAGAAGGTGACAGAAATCCTGCATCTATTTGTTTCACTAAGCAACTTTCAAATGTACAGCATCAATATAACTTTCTCAAGCATCCAACTATCTGCAAATAGATAAATGACAAATGCCTGCTAAGGATGCTGGCAGAGAGGTAAAGGCAGTATACCATAATTCAACTGAAGAAAAATGCATTTTCGAGCCGCAAGACTTTATTTTCAGTTTGGCAAGCCATCGTTTTTCTTCCAGAATGTGCCAGAGTAAAAAAGGAGCAAGTAAATAAAAGTGACACAATCAAGCTAGAAAAGAGACAAAGAAATGAGATACACAATCGGGAAAAGAAAACCTTCTTTCTGCCTGCAAACTTGCAATGAGTAGATACATTTGCTAATGCTAGGAAGAGGAGATCTCTGAACTTATCAGAGCGAAGCCAGGTGTTCTAAGGTAGAGTGTTAATAGTGACGCTCCTCCGCATCAGATAAAGTGCCGCTGCGATTTGAGCATCGCCATGCAAAGCGTACACTCCGCTCCTGCGCAAAAGCGGTGATTAACTGTAACAAAGAAGCTGGAGATTTTAATCATTTAAAGTCTCAGCACAAGGCAGAGAACAACCCAGGATGTGGTGTTCTAAGGTAGAGTGTTAATAGTGACGCTCCTCCGCATCAGATAAAGTGCCGCTGCGATTTGAGCATCGCCATGCGAAGCGTACACTCCGCTCCTGCGCAAAAGCGGTGATTAACCATAACAAAGAAGCTGGAGATTTTAATCATTTAAAGTCTCAGCGCAAGGCAGAGAACAACCCAGGATGTGGTACCAACCCATCACAGGGCACAGTCACACGCCATTCGATAATATTAATCATTATTATAAATTATGCATATATAAAGTTGCTTGGTGTATGCAATGTTTAACACTACATACTAAAGCATAGCACATATAGTATATTTATAGATTGTACATACAAATTTTAATTTATGGTTATATATATTTCCCCAAAAAACATCTGTTTATATCAATACAAGCCACTGGCCAAATGACACGCAAATTGACCCATACCTTTCATCTCGGAGCTGGTGAGTCCTATCAACCTGAAACTGGCAAGGTTAGACAGATAGTCCAGCCTCTAGGCATTTGCAGGTGAACACCAGCCCCCAGGCCTTGGTCCTGGTATCTCTGTTCCATGCAAGGTGTACTTGTTCTACTTGGTAACTTTCACAGGAGGTCTTTGTTGGATCGTTGTTGTTCTCTGCAGCCTTTCTCATGTTGGCTGGGGTGGGAAAAAGCTGATCAACTCTGGAGATATTGTGGTGGTGGAAAGAAAACTCATGACAGTGGGTATGCTCTGTCAAATGGGTGGTGGTGCTGAAATATCTATTGGTAGGCAGGGAGTGACAGACAGGGGCGGTGGTTGCTTTTTTGAAAAAGGGGACCAGAGAGTGTATTCCTACTTCTCAGCCTCCCTGGAAAGCTCAGGCCAGGTGTAGCGGCAAGCCCACCTCAACAGCAGCACCACTCCAGTGCCTGAACAGTGCCTAGGCAGAGGTTCAGCTGTGTAACTACCAAATGCTATTCAGGCCATATATGAATGTTGTAAGAGTTTCGTCTGCATCCCAGGCACAAAATCGAAGCTACTTAGAGTGGCTGTTTGCTTCTGGGACAAGTGCTTCTTGTCTCTGCTTCTGCTTATCATTTTCACAGACAGGATATCAAGGCCCAGTCATGACTGGAAGGGGGTTTGCTTTATGGGGATAGAATTGACATTTGCAGATAATGTTGATCTTTTGGCCTCATCTGACCAGGACCTTCAGCAGTGATTTCATGTCAAGTGTGAAGTGGCAGGAATGAGAATAGGTTGAGATTGTGTCAGGCTGTGGACCCCACAAGAATCTGTGAAATGAATTCATTTAATCTTATTCAGTGTTTAAGAACAGTTTGCATAAGGCATTGTTACTCAGAGAATACAATGCTTAATGTCAGCCAGACATTTATGTAAAAACTTACACAATATTTGTTGATTGCACATGCTGGGAAGTAGCATCCAGTGCTGTTCATAAAACAGTCATAAAGCTGTATGACATGATTCATTGTATTAGTGCTGCGTATCAAGTTCCTGTAGCTTTTGGCTCTGCACCTAATATTTAATTTTGATGGCATGAAAGGCTGAATGGCTGACCAATGAAAATGGGTAATAAAGGTTAGAGGGCCACATTATATAGTTATACAGACTGGCCCCGGCTTATATCGTAAGCCTCAGATGGTCGTGCTTCTATACAATACAGTACTTTGCCGCAGTAACATACTTATTTTATACTTATTTTGCAAATTAGTTACATAGATTGTAAGCCATCATATTGTGTGTCATCATTACTAATGAGGAAAATGGGGTTAGTATCACAGCATTGGGAACACCTGTGCTTCACTATGCACACAGATATATTGTTTATTCACTGCATAATACATAATACAAGAATAATAACATATTCATAGTTTTATATGTGTAATGTAAATGTGTAATATTTTAATCATTAAATAATCAATTTTAACCCATATTTGAGTTTTGGCTAGATCCTTTTCTTTGGCGTTATCTGAAGCTGGTCATTGGTTTTACTCAGATGTTGATTATAAATAATATGCTTCATGAGATCTAGCCATTCATCTAGCTTATTCAGTAGAGAGTCACAGTCAGCCTGGAGCCCATCCCAGGCAGCATAGGGCACCAAGCAGAGGAACATCCTGGACAGGATGCCTGTCTTACAGACTGCTGGAAGAAACTGGATTACCTACTGGAAACACATGCAAACTCCTCATGCAGAGGAGAGTGGTGTGATTCATAACAGTGGTTATTAAAAATGTTCACCTGAATTAGCTGCAAATCTCACTGTATTGGCCAGTTTGTTAAAATTCTATTAAGGTAATTCAGCTGAACTGGCCATTTTATTGTACCATTCTTCCTCAAATAGCCGAATGTTATTGAGCAAACATAAGATCAGAGGGAATGTTTTCTTCCTGTTGAAGAACAATTAATTCAAGGCTGATAATCTATTTCAAAGGTAGTTCTTCATGAATACTATTGTGACCACTCTCACCCAAATGACTGGAAAAAAAAAGTAACTTACTTCAAAGAATCGATAGTCATTATTCTGGACAACTACTGCCAAAAAAGGTTGTGCTCATTTAATTTTTCGTTGTATTTGCTGATTGTATTTACTTCTCTCTTCTTTTTATTTCCTCTTCGTCTTCATCGATTGGCACTTGCAATGCCTTGGCTTCTACAGAACACACTGTTCTGGTGTCAGTGTAGTCTGATCATTGATTCCTAGGTTTTTTCATGAGAAGCTGTAGATATTATCACTCTTTCAAGCTGGGAAGACCCTATCAGCCAAGCTGACGCTGTGCATAGGCTCTGACTCACACACTGACTACCCTTCTTGTTTTTTCAGTGGCTGTGCTCATTTTTTACATTAATAGGGAGGGATGACCAACTTATGTTTTTGTTTTCTTTTGCATTGATTAGTTTAGTTCTCTTCCTTGCTGATTTAACTTCATGAAGTAGTGTCATAGAGCTCAGGATTTATTGTCATGGTCCATACCACTGGAGCATTTTCTGGGCTTCCACTCCACCTCCATGACACAATGCTTATTACGGTTGCTGTTTGTTGGGTCCAACATTGGGTCGAATCCACTACACTTCATACATGCCAATAATTCTGTTTTATTTTTGAACCACCTTGAAAGAATACAAGCTTAGCAGCAAACACGGACTGCTTCCTCAGTCTCATTCACTTCACAGGTATTTTTTTTCCTTGCTGTCCATATGCCTCATGCATATCTCATGTGTCAGTTTTCATAGTAATTCATTTAAAATAATTATTTATTCAAAATACATCCTTCAGAGTATTCTACAATTACAACCCCGCCTCCAGGTTTATATGGAAGATCAAAGGTGGCTGATTGATACACAACCCTGTACACATTTACGACAGATTAAATTATTATGCAGACCATGTACGAGTAACAGGAGTTTAGCAAATGAGTGGCATCAATTATCTCGTTTGTGTTAACACAAGGTCAGAAGAATAAGAGTAAACCCTGAAGCCTGCTAACCCATTGCTGACTTAATCGCCTTGTACTACTGTGTGCCAAATATGGTTTTACAAAGGCTGTTGCTGCATGGCCATTTAAATTCTTGTGCTTACAGTACTTATGGCAAGATTTGTGCACTTCTTGTCTGTACTGTGATGGATCATCCTTTGTATTGATTGGTATATCAATTAATGATGCTGTAACTCCTGCCATTGTCTCTGTATGTGGGCCAACACTCAACAACCAGAAATGCTGATGGGAAAAGTAGTTCAGCCTCCAGGGACATGTTGCCCCATTGTGTGTGCCTTACTTTTTCCATGGCTGGTACAACAGTGTTTCTGATGCTGACAGCCTTTTCCAGACTTCTTTGTGCACAACTCATGTCTGTTTTTATGCTGAACTACATTCTCAGTGTTACCATTAACAAAAATATTACAGGTCATTCAAGCGTGACATCCTAACCAAATCATATTAGCTTGGTCCCTTGATTAATGCATGGACTCTCGCATAACTGGACTGATGCAAGTGTTTTAACAATTTTGTTATGCATTTCTTCTCCTTAACAGAGTACTTCCATAACTTGGCTCTTTCCATCTAAATGCAAATCTGAGAGAAATTTTCAGAAATGTCATCATCGTTGAATTCCGGAGGCATCCTCTCAGAAACCCCTTCTGCACCCCTCTTTGGCTGTTAAAGTCTCAGCTCCCTTGGTGTAGCTCTGAACTATTTTGCACACACACGCGTATGTGTGGGTGGGAAAGGTAGAATTCAAGGCGTGAACAAAAGTACAAGCTGCAAATAGATTTTTTTTTCTCATCTTTTTGAACACCATGGTTTCAGAATATTTCACTTTACCTTGAACATGTATTTACTGATTCTAACTCATTCACTTTGTAATGAGGGACAAATCGAACTGCAATTTGTCTTTGCATTCAAAGATTAAAAAAATTTAAGAAATTACCCAATACCCGTATTGAAGCCCTACAGAGTTTTGTGTTTGTGTTTCCCCTTGAGCTCTGTTGCATACAGATTATGAGTTTCAACTCAACAGACTTAATGAAATTACACAGAATCATCAACATTTTTTTATATTTTCTTTTTAATTTTTTCTTGCCCTGTGGTATGAAGAAATCAAAAAACCTCTGAAAGTTTGTTGGTGCTCTTATTTACATCCATCCTTCCATCTATCTATTCATCCACACATAATCCAAACATTTAGCATGGTCGAGGGCATGGGCATTATTTACATTTGAGGTGAATCACAGTGATGTGGTGGGTTATTGACTAAGAAATAGCAGATAGTATCTGCGAGCACAGTAATGCTCCATGTGAAAAAAAAATGAATGTGTATGACATTTATTATACAAAGTTCACTCTAGAGCCACACGAGAAACTGCCTTTTATACTCCTGGGTAAGTCGGTTTTGATGAGCACTGTAGTATTCCAGCACTCTACAGATATGTGCAGTTGATCTCATTAATAATGGTTTCCACATATATAGTCAGTAACTGCACATATTTTTCTTTATGATTGATATATGCATAAACAAAAGAATTTCACAATGATCCAAATGCGTTTGCTAATACAGACTCTTTCTCTTTCCCCCTCAGCTGGACATGGAGATGGAAGAGTCCATTTCTCAAAACTGATGCCATTTTATGATTTGCCTTGCACAACAAATGTTTTATCCCCTACATAAAATTTAGGTCAGATGCTGTCAAATGTTCATTAATTCACAACAAAATATACTGCAATAAGCTTTAAAACATTTGTCATACCAATAAATAACATCATGCACTTGCATTTATGAGACGACAAAAGATCCAAAGTCTAACATTTTTAGATCATAAAACACACTGAAAGACATTGGATACTGAGGTGAAAAAACTAAGGCTAGCATAAGCAAATTATACAGTAAATTAGGAAAATGTAGGTGTTTTAACCTTGGGAATTTGTTGATTAACTTCAGGGAACTATTCAGCTATATCAATGTCTGAATTCAGGTATCTGCTGTATAAATGTAAATGCAATAAAACCCCTGTCATCATAATGGTAATAAATTTAAATGAATACTTCCAGGAATTCCATTATTTCTCAAGTATCTGGGATAATAATTAGATATTAAACAGGCAGAACTCCTGCATGTTAAACGTTAGACCTAGGAATATGCATACTTGGGGCAGGGGGAAATTGCTGGCAAGCTCTCTACCCATGGAGTTGAGCCCGGAAAATCCTGACAAAGTTACATGGGTATGCACTCTTGTGGACTCACCATCTGTGGGGGGTGGGGCATGGGGGTCTGGTGTATTGTGGATCAGACATCAATTGAATGTAGGGGCCTGATCAGCGACTATCAAAATTGGCTTTAGGTATATGGAATGTAACCATCCATTTTACCATCTAGATAGAGTCAGGCTCACCTCAATGCCCATGACATGCTCTGGAACTTAACTCTTCATGTGGGGCTGGACTCTATTCCACTCTGTAGTTGCTGTGGTTGACAGATATAGAGCAGGTGTCGGTCTAATCATAGTCGCTCTGGTTCAGCACCTGTACGCTGAAGTTTACCCCAGTGAATGAGGTAGTCACCTCCCTTCAACTTGGAGTCGTGGGGCTCTGACTCTTGTCCATGCTTATGTACTGAACATCAGTTCAGAGTATTTGGCCTTCTTAAATGCTCACTTGGGCAATGACAGTGAAACATGGAAGCACCCTTAGCTGCAGCCCGATGAGCAACTTTGTCATCGTATCTGTGGCTACATGTCTTGGATCAAATGAAGGGGGGGGGGGAATGCTGGATGGATCTAGTAGAAGGGTGTGCTGGGAGCATCTGGTAGAGGCCCCTGTCTGGGAGATCTTTAACTTTCTCCTCTGGCAGAACTTCTCTTGAATTCTGAGTGAAGCAGGAGACATTGACCCTGAATGAGCTGAAGAAGGAGGCCTTTTGAGTTTGGTTAGCTTGTTGGACTCCTGCAGCAGCTGACAGGTACTGGCAGGCTAAGTGGAATGCAGCTTTGGAAGCTGTGGAAGCAAAAACTTAGGTGCAGAGGACTTCAGTGCAGCTATGGAAAATGTCTTTTGGTTGTTTTTCCAGAAAACTGTTAGCTGACTCAGGAGGAGGAAACAGAGCATTGCCCATATTGTTTACAACAATTTTGTTTTTACAAAAATTGCAAATCATTCTGCTACAAGTTGCTGTTAAAAGTGTAAAATACTTCCAGATTGTCACCCTCTTATCTGATGTTCTTATGCCCCCCCTACTGCGAAGGATATGCGCATGATGTCACAGCAGCTGGAAGTCACTGTACTCACACTCACTGAGTAGCAAAAACAACTTAGTGGCAGCATTAGCGTTCAGCTTAAATGCCGCAAAAAAATACATCTAAAATGGGAAAGAGCTGTCATGTGACTGAATGTACAAGTAGATTTAACACAAAATAGAAGTTATCTTTTTAGAGACTGGCAAAAACTAAATAAGTAAGTATCGGCCATGGATCGGTCACGTATGGCTGATACCCGATCCGTCAAATAGGTTTGGATCGATGCCTTTTGGGTCTTGGGTGGGACTTTGATATTGCAGACCCGTGTATTGACATTTAACTTGTATTTAAATGTAATAAAAACACAAAAAAATCCTGGGCTCCTATCTTTACCGTTATATACGGAAGAGGATTAGGGCCACCATGAAAATATTAGACTTTATTCTCAGAATTCTGACTTTTTTCTTAGAATTCTGACTTTAATGTCAGAGTTCTGACTTTAATGTCAGAATTCAAATAATATTTTCATGGTGGCCCTAATCCTCTTCCGTAGTTATATG
>JAODJU010000040.1:33277511-33289826 GCA_026776725.1 Gnathonemus echidnorhynchus
CAGTTCTGAAGGCGAAAGGGGGTCAAACACCGTATTAGTATGGTGTTCCTAATAATCCTTTAGGTGAGTGTATATGCCTCATGGCAGATTAAGTTAATATTTGTTATATATTTATTTTGACTGTCATATTAAAAACTTGTATGATTTGAGTAAAATGCACAAGAGTCATAGTAATGATTAGTTGTCATTGTTGACGCAACACAGCCCACAGTATACAACAAAGAAATGTGTCCTCTGTATTTAACCCATACTTGATTTGGTTAGGTGAGCTGAATCTGTTCAGCCTCGAGAAAAGGAGAATAATGGGGACATGATCTGCGTGCTGTTCAGCCAAATGGCCACTTCAATATTAGTTTAAATACTAGAACCCATAGGTGGAAATTAGCGGGAGAACATTTTAAAATGAATTTGAGAAAGCACTTCTTTATACAGCATGTAGTTAGAGTATGGAATAGTCTTCCTGTTAGTGTAGTGCAAGCTAAAACCTTGGGTTCCTTTAAATCAGAGCTAGATAAGATTTTAACAACTCTGAGCTATTAGGTAAGTTCTCCCCAAATGAGCTTGATGGGCTGAACGGCCTCCTCCCCTTTGTAAATTTCTTATGTTCTTATGGTGACATTGTGATATAGCAGGGGACAAAAAATTCAGTGCCTGGTGAGCAATGCTTGGGGGTAGTTCCCCGCTCAGGGTACCTCAGTGGTACTTTTGCTGGTTGGACATTCAAACCAGCAACCTTTCAATTGCAAGTGTGCTTCCCTAAACATTTCCATATGGGAGACCTCAGGTAAACCGCCAATAATGGCAGACACCTGTTGTGCAGAAAGACTTTTTTTTCATGTTGTGTGTGGTGGTTACATGACTTCCGGCTTCGTTACTATTCTTAACAAATCTACCATTAAAAGGTTTGCAGTTTACCTAAAGCAATGAGGTGTCAAAGCATTTACTGCTAGTCAGAACTGACTCTTTTTTTGAATTGAAATCCTAATGGGGCCATTATTATGGTCCTGGCCTTCTGACATCCTTCTTCCCTACAATCCTCATGATATTGCCGTCTAATGTGTTCTAAGATTCAATTAAACAGCTGACATTCCCCTTTGCCATCCTGTTGCTGAACTGTGTCGAACTATGTTTTAAATTAGTCTGGATCCGGTGTCAGAACATTCCTCTGAACAAGCTGGCACCTGAAATACACACAGTAGATGCTGCCAGATAATGGAAGATATATGTGCAATTTAACAGAAGCTGCCTGGGGCAAAAATGGTCCCATTATTCAGAAATGTTCTGATGCATAAGACAGCGGGATGTTTATGACCAAGTAATATACCAGCACAATGAAAATAAACACTACATATCTCAGACAAAAAAGGAAATTTCACATATGCTAATGAAAATCTGCCAGGCAAGTCTTTCCACTGAGGAACAGAGTGAATATTCTGTAACCTTTATTAACTCAGATACTGAAGACAGCCCAGCACTTAAAACATTTGCTTCTGGCTAAATGGCAATTATTGCAGCTTCAGCTGGAGGCTTGTTGTAGTTTTATTTATTAGAACTTGACCATGTTAAGAGAGTACAATTTTATTTCCTGTATAATGCTGCCAAATTAAGAGATGCCAGTCCTCTTTTATCCACAGCTTTGTTCATGGCAGGCAGAGTTAGTTGCTCCATCTGTCTGGGGACAAAAAACTAAGGATTATCATGCAACTCCATCTTAGAGAAGTGAAACATAAAAAAGGTGCGAGTAAGGACACGAGTGATCTAGTGGGAAATTCCAGTCCCCAAGCTGTAAGCCATGTTCAAGAAAAAAAGATCTTAAACACAAACATAAAACAAGGAGAAACCCTCTTTAAAAGAAAAAAAAAAAAAATACTGATCAACTCTTTTGAACACAGTCAGTGGACAATTTCTCCTCCCAGCAAGACAGTCAAAAACTGACACCACCCTGCTGGTCATGCTGAAACCCTACACCATGACCTGTCCAATCAGATTCAGACAGGTTTCCTAACCTGAGACACTCACAGGTACTGATGTTCATGGTAGCATGAGAGAGCACCCTAAAACCAGTTCTGGTCCAGTGCTCTAGTTCCCACCAGGTCACAACACATATTCCCATAGTAATCTGCTTTTGCAGATAACCTGTTTAATGAGCGTAATGGCTTTCTGTGCTCGTTTAACCTTGTGCTTCTTGTGTTTTGGCTTCTTCTTGAGCTGATCACACATAGCTATGAGGTAAAGAGTACATGGCGTATAGCTCATAGGGTTTCTTGATCGAGCTGGGGGTTTATTTCCTGTCATCACCCATGGTAGCTGGTTAGTAAACAAGACTTCAAGAGTAACACTGGTACTCCTGAATGCATATTTATTTGTTGTGTGCAGCACATGGCCTAATGATACCATTTCTGGTCCATTTATAGTGCCCCTTAAGGTCCCACTTTCCAAATGTCTGCCAACATCCAAGTTCCAGAAGTCTCCTGAAAAGAGGCCCTGGCCTTCCACAACCTGCATCAGAAATGTATCTTTATGCTGTGGGTTATCTATTGGTTGCGTAGCTCCTCACCTCAGTTGATGGGATCAAGCTGGTTGACAGATGTGTTCCTAGCCCCCACATGTGATGCATTCCTGCCTGCCTGCTCTTCACACACAAACAGCAAGCAGTCAGGGTGCACACAGGAAACACACTGCCCTTTCAGGTGCATAAATAAGTATCTTATAAATGGCAATCACCAGAACAGGCCTGAAGTAGTAGTAATTGAAATATGACAAGCTTGCCTTTTTCAGTTAACTGTAATGATTTAACTTTAACCTCTTAATTCAAGGACTATAGCAAATACTTTGCTTCTCTGTTGGATTATTCTACTAACTTGCATCCCTCTAAATTCTTCAATCTATATTGGAAAAGAGAGATACAAACTTAAATCTTGTACTAAGTTAAACCAAATGGGTACATTTCTAAATTGCCGTGACTAATACTACAGTCTGTGATGAAAGCGGTGTAATTTATTTACACATATTCCATTTTATCTCCATTACATTATGTGGTACTTTATTTAAACATTGTATATTTTAAGCAGGAATGATGAAGACAGGAATGATGAGGAAGGGATTAAGAGATGCGATCTGACAGAGAAAGCTCGCTCCTTAGCCAGGTTATCCTTACCGTAATTTTAACGACATTTTATTCATAGTCAATGTAGGCATGTTGTCATGTCGCTCGGACCAGGGAACAGGAAAACAGGAGCAGGAGTTGAGGAGTTGGGTGAACACGGGGTTTAATTAGGGAAAACACGCTCAGGAACATCCAACATCACAACATAAATCCTCTGGGGTCTAGGGGTAGGGAACACACTTTCACTGACTGGCGCATGGTCACACATTTCTTTCAATATCATAATTTATTTGCCATGAATTAAGTTTATCTCCTATATATTTGTTTTGGCATTAAATTCATCTTTATTTTAATGTACTTTGTAAATATGTCAGATTTATGTGAAGTTTGTAATTTGACATCAAAGTATAGACATTGCAAAATGCAGTTTGGAACACTGCATTTTACATAGTAAGCAATGATGGCAGTTTGTTTTGATTCCAGATATCTGATCAGCAAAGTCTTGGCTACATGAAGATATCAGTTGGATAAATAAATAAGAAAAACCTAACTCATGTCACTATTTCTGGCTCCTTTCATTGAATATTTAGCAACTTTCATGTGTATGAATGAGCCATTGACACCTGGCCGCATCCCCCCCCCCCCTTTTATGGCACTGATGGGGATGTAGCTGGATCACGTTTCACTGCTGCGCTGTTCATCAAATTGCCATGTGAATGCGATTTGAATACACACTACTGCGGCTATTTAGAATGTGAATAGCGATCTTTGGGTGACAGCGGTACTACACGCCCCCGATGCAGGTAAAACAAAGTAAATTGACATCCTTTACTTTTTAGCCGATTTACCCTAATTTTAAAAAGTTTAATACTTCTGACAATGGACGTTTTGAAAAGAAGACAGATTACAGATTTAGCCAGCATTTTTTTCATGATTCTACAAAAATATTTCAGCTAGATATAAACTGAAATAGACGCGAAAAATACGCTGTGTCGTCGACGACACACTCGACCCCAGAGGGTTAATGACTGGACAAGGGAAACAGACTCTCAAATGGACTTAAATACACTACAGTAATCACAGGACTTGAAACAGCTGAAGACACAGGGATTTCACATGAGGCAAATGAGGGGGCATGTGTGACGGAACAATCGGAAAGTAACAGAATCCCCCCCCCAAAGGCGCACACTCTGGGCCGTGAAACCATAGCCAGAGAGACACTCAGCAACCGTGAGGTAGGAGGCGGAGGTAATATCAGAGGGGGCAAGGAGGAAGGCAAAGGGACCATTGGTTGGGTTGAGGAGGGAGGCGACGGGGACACCGGAGGAGGTGAAGAGGGAGTTGAAGCAGCCACAGGTGAATAGGCAACCGATGAGGTAGAGCTGGGGGAACCACAGGAGACCGACGAGTCATTGCAGGCGGGACTGCAGATGCCCGATGAGTCACTGCAAGGGAGACCGCCGAGCAGGAGCCATGGGGACTGCTGGCGACAGTTGAGCAGGCGTTTGGGGAACCGCAGGCGACAGCCGGACGGACGCAAGGGGGACCGAAGGCAAATCTAGGGGCAGGGTGGGCGGGACATGACTCCGGAGTAAATGGCCTCTCCCTCTGCGAGACAGTGAGAGATGGGGTCCCGGCCCAGATCTGGGAACCAGAGCCAGAACCACGGGAACTGGAGTAGGAACTGGAGCAAGAAAGGAAATCACAGGATGGTGTACCTCGGGAACTGGAGCAGGGACTGGAGTCACGGGAAACGGAGCAGGAACCACGAGATCAAGAACGACGGCATCAGGAATAGGAACCACAGGGACAGGAGCAGGAATAAAGGCAGGACTGGATCAGGAACCATGGGGACTGGAGCGAGGCGTTGCATCCTATTCCAGGGGTTCATTGGGCCCACTGACCCAAGAGCCACTGCTTCAGTTGGAGGCATGAGGGAGATATATCCCACCACGAGGGGCATCCTGAAGCCTGGGGATCGTCTTTAGAGGAGTCCAGCCATTCTGTCATGTCGCTTGGGGCACAGAAAAGGGAACAGGAGCAGGAGTCGAGGAGTCTGGTGAACACGGGGTTTAATTAGGGAAGACACTCAGGAACATCCAACATCACAACATTAATGACTGAACTAGGGAAACAGACTCTGACATGGACTTAAATACACCACAGTAATCACAGGACTTGAAACAGATAAGGGGATTCCACATGAGGCAAATGTGGGGGTGTGGCACACACAAGGATCGGAACAATCGGAATGTAACACACGTTATTAGTTGATTGAATAATTTATTTACACATTGTATATTTACAAAATATTGGGTGGCCCAACGCCACTTTCCCCCACAGATCTTGGGTTTATGTCAATGGGATTTGGAGCCCAGTTAAAAATAGTTGCATACCCTTGGGTATGACATTAAACTGCAACAGGTCCTGCAAGTGGTCTCCCAAAATTTGGGGTTGGTAGTGGTATTGGCACTCCAGCTATCATAAAACCGTAAAACAGTTCTGAAATTGCAGACAGAACTCTTTTCTGCTCTCCGTGGGAGTAGCTCTGCTTTAGCCCCCCACAAGAAAGGTATGGGGAAAAGCACTTGAGAACCTCAACCCTGGAAGAATCAATACTGCTGGAGAGCCAATGGTGTCAGGCCTTTTGGGGATCCGAACTGGTGTGGTGCTGAGTCATCGCCCGCTGCATGGCAGCACACGGGTTTTAAGATGGCGACCCATCCGGGTAGGTGCATAGAACATCTTGTCACTCTGGCATGATGACCATCTTCCCCTACTGTCAGAGGAGCTTTGTAAACTCTGCATTTCAGTGACAGCATTCTTTGAGGTATGTAGACTTATTATTAGACACCTATTATTGGTCTGCTTGCTCTGATGGCTGCCATGCTTGGGGGACTGTTGCTGTGCTGGATCAGCTCCTCCCTATGTTTCTGATGTCAGTCCTTTCAATGATCGTATTATGAGACTCAGGCTAAGGGACTCTCTGGATGTCTTGTCTGTTGTATCAGTGTATGCTCTGATTATGGTGAGTGATATCTTGATGAGGGAGACATTTTAATCGTAACTTTGTGCTGTGGTTGATGGGTGCCCATAAGCTGACATTTGTCTGGTCACAGGGGACTTCTATGCGACCACTGGCATTAACAGGGCTGGCTATGAGGGTTATGTCAGTCCCCATGGGTCTGGCAACCATGGTGAAAGGGGCTCCATGTTCCATGACTTTGCATAAGGTTAGGGGCTGAAGGTTACCATGTCCTGGATCAAGCACCTTGAGCTGCATCTTTGGACTTGGTACTCGAAAAATGGTAGTGCGGCAAAGGAGATTGATTGCTTCCTCGTGGGCATATGCTGGAAGCTCCTACAGAACTGCAGGGTCTACAGAAGTGCCTAGCTTGTGAATTCTGTCCACAGACTTATTGTTTCTACTCTGAAGATTCAGCTTAGGTCCAGTAAACTACCACTTACTAGTAGAATGAGGCTGGACCTACCCAGACTACAGTTTGTGTGAAGAACTTGCAGACTTGAGTGCAACTGCCGATTCTAATCTGATGTGGGAAACGGGATCCTGAGATGTTTCGTCATGTGGTGGGCACAGTAACGCACTGTACCAGTGCATGCTCCCCAATCAGATCTGACCTGACATGACCCATAAAAAAAGAACATTTCCTGTTAGACCAGTAGGTCAAGAAAGAAAGAGGTCACAAGACTTGACCAGTGTTTTTGGGTGTTCTCCAGACAAGGAACTTGAGAACTATTGTTCTATAGCCAACAGATATTTTCAATTATCAGGTGAAGATGAAGATTGTATGGAAGATCCATGCTGGCTGCCAGATCCTGGGGTCACATGACAATTTCAATGGATTATCATGTTATTTATAGACATTTAATTTACCATCAGGAATAATTTAGTAACTAAAAAAATAATCATGGTGAATAAATGTGACTAACATAAATAAATATATGGAGAAACCCCTCACTATAGTCTTAGCTGGACATTTTCAGAACCAGCCCTGTATTTCAACATGAAACCAAAGGGTATAGTGACTATTGCTAAACAAAAAAAAATGCAATAAAAGAGAGGTAGAGTAAGTAAGACAGCACAAACAGATAAGAGTATGACTATGACTAACAAAAAATCATTAGATGCTGAAAGGAAAGCATTAAATACTGGTTGGCACGATGTTTCAGTGGACAGCCTCACATCTCCATGTCTGTCAGTTCCAAGCCTAGCTCTAGGAAAGTTTGGATTTTTTTCTTCACTTTTGTGCAGATATGCCAGTTTCCTCCAAAAGAATGGTTTTGTGAATTGGTATATTTGTGTCTCTGCCCTCGGTTCATTGATCACATTTATAAGCAAACTCTGTTGTCAAACAAGACATGCATATTTTGAGAAAGTGGGGCCAGCCAGTCTCTGAAGCAAATGGGGTTAATGGCTATGCTCAAGGTCGCTGAATTTGAAGCAGCAACCTGTAGATCCAGGGCACAGAGTCCTATCCCACAGTGCCACACGCCAGCCCACATATTCAATGGTTATTGAACCAATATAATGCATTCACACAAGGCAGACTGCTAAGAGTACTTTACAAATATACTTAAATAATGGCTCCGAGTGCTATGAAATTCTGTTAAATACGCCAAAGACACACTTCACTTATTTATGAAAGTGAGTGTGTTTTGTGGAACTGCGATGTTACAATTAATTAAGGTAGTGGATTCTCAGTTTTTTCTTGTTCTTGAATTTTGGTTCTCTTCTACATATGCACCAGATACCATTTATTGTTACACATTGACTGTTATTGAAAAAAGAAAAGAAAACCCTTAATGTGTACAAAAATACTAGCATATCAGATACTTACAGATACCTACACACACTTATCCACATAACAATCTAGCTATTCTGGTTAACATATGTATCAACATTACCACACTAAAGCCATATCCTTTTCCATACATTAGAATTTTGTAGCGGTTTTATTTTATTTTATTTTGTTTTAGATTTTGGACTGAATTCATGTGTTCAATTTATTGAATTAAAGACATTTGCACATCTAAGGGAATGAAGTGTATCCATTAGGAGTAATTTATCACCTCCCATTCATGAGCTTCTCTGCAGCCTGCTCTAATGGACTCATCAGTCCAACTTTTAATCTTTTTCCCTAAATTTAATTGGAGGTTTTAAAAATGTGTAGGTAGTATTGTCGTAATTACCTAAAAAGTGCTTAATGGTTATTTGCCCTGTAATCCCAGAGCAGAGGTGTGACAATCTTTCCTTTCTCCTTTAAAGAAATTAGAAAATTGTCCAGTGATAAGGTCATTCTAAATGAATGAATGATGTTAAATACCAGCTTTATCAGCAGATATAAAGGAATGAATCAACTTTTTACAAATATGCATTGACTGTCATAAGAATGATTGCAATAAGGTCTACTGCCTGCCAGAAAATGTTTACAGAAGGTAAAATTATCTTAATTGTTTTAATTCTGTTGACACTGTTTATTTAGTTTTTCAACTATGAATGCTTTGTGGGGATATGTGAAAACATGAACACCAAACTGCTTTAACAATTAGTCTTTTGTGAGATCTGGTAAATCTGCTTTGTTGCCTTCTGCTGACGCCATCGGAATCCCTAGAAGTCCAGGCCCTCCCTCAGCACCACCCACCTGAAACTATATGAAGACAGACATGAAGATTTTTGTGATGTTCATATATCAGCCATCTTTAGTGAAAATTGGCAACATGTAATTGACTTTTCTAATCTTGCAATGTTAAGAAATCATTTGTATTTCCACCATTGCGCAGCTTAATATTTTATTGAAGCAATTCCAAGTATCTCCTTCATGGCTGCAGAAATATCCTCACCAGAAATTTGAGTCTTTTGTTTTGCCCTTGTGCTGCATGCACAACTGGGTTTACTGGTGGGGGTTGATTTCTTTATTGATGTTATTTAATAAGGGTTAGCTATAGATTGCCTTTTCATGTACAGTAAGTGTTTACTATCAGTTAGCTGCATTAATATTTTTCAAATGCCAAATATATGTCTGGTTATTGCTGAGCATGCCTGGCTATTGCCTATCCACCAGCAACAAGGTGATATTTTGTGGATATCAAGTTTCATACTGGCTACCAAACTCAACTACTGCTCAATGTGTCTGGAAATAGAGATTGGCCAGCAGGACTCTGAGTCAGAAAACTCCCTTCTGTGAATGTGACTCTGTAACATGGGTAGGTGGTGATGCTGGTGTCATTTCTTCTACTTTTGAGCCATAGCAATTCATACTGTGTAGGCTTGTTTTTCCTGATTGGCACCATTTGTGCCACAAACTGATAACTCCACAGAGAGACCACCATCATCTGGGCCACTCTCATGTTGCATTCTGGAATTCTCAAAACACTATATTGGTATGCATTTGAAAGTCTTATGCAAGGATATTTTGCACAGTGCTCTTGACAAAATATTCCAGAGAGAGAAGTTTTCAAATTGTTTAAATAGATTTAAAGCATAAAGACATATTATTAAATTATTTAACTTGGTTACTTTGTTCTGGTGTGGAATAGTTAAGTAAATATGTTAAATTTAAAAATCAGGTGTTTATTCTCAATGTTAAATGTCTTTCTAGCTTTTGATGTAATTTTATCTGTCTTTTGACGGCATATTCAGTACAGGGTATCTGTGAGCTTGAAGCCGTCCAAAGGAGGCACAGGGCACCAGGAGGGGACCTGTTCAAACACGGACAGAACATGTAAAGTTCACGAACACAGCTGGAGAGGGGATTTAATCCCACAGAACTGGAAACAATGATATCAACCAAGGACTGTGCTGCCTTTTTGTGTCATTTGTGAAACAAAATTTTTTTAGTTTTAAGTTTAGGTAAACCTGTAGTCATGCTGCTTTTAACTAATACTTTTTAACTAGTTGGTGTTTGTGTGTTTGGATGATATGCTATGTCTGTGGCAGCTGCGTTTTTAATGTCACCGGATTGCAAGCATCTGGTCCAGGTTTTGGAAAACAAATAAATCCGGCCTCTTTCAGGCTGTTTGGATTGGCATGAAGGTGGGAAAACAGCATATGTGGAAAATTTCTCAGTGCAATTCAAACTTTTTAAAGCCAGGTAATTCTGTCTATGGTAGATTTTTTTTGTGATTATGAATGTTTAGATGCCAGAAGAGCATGAATACACATCCCTCCCAGATTCATTCTCACATTCTTAACTCATATTGAAAAAGACAAAGCTGTACATATCCAGGCAGAAATAATGCTGCATATCAATCCCAGTCGAGGCCACAGTGAGAAACCAGCTTTATGCTTCTGCAGCATTGATTGTTTTTAAATGCACATTCATGAGGAGTTGTCACATGGGTGTTTAATTTAGAGGATTGGAAATTACAAAATCACTATCACCTTATTCCCTCCATATTGCGAAGGATATCACTGTATGTTTATGGAAGAAGAGTCTAAGTGTAATACAGTCCATCGCAAGCATGTATAGTCCCATTGTGACTATAGGGAAATTTCCATCATAAGTGCAAAAAAAACCTTTATGTTTCAGTTGCAGTTGGATTTTCAAAAGAGATACAATAATACAAAATACAAAAACCTCCACATCAATAGAGACCAATTAGCATAAAGTACAACAACAGCACACTAATTTGCAGAGGTCAATACCATGGCAAATGCTGACAGACATTTCGATCAAAATGCAATTTTTTACTACAGAAATATTTTAAAATATAGTCTACATAGTTTTTTCTTCTCTCACTCAAAACTTTCTGTCACAGACACCGACTAGTGGACCATGTATGGACAGGTAGACAACTTTAGTTTCACTGTAACATTAGCACATACAAACTGAGTTTGTGTGGATGAGATGGTGTCCACAAATTGAAATGAGCAGGTTTCTTTTCTGGCAGTTCAGATGGCTGATTAGGTGGCTTCTCAGTGCAGTGTTCATTTCACGACAGCTGCTTAAAACAGAAAGGTTGCTAAATATTGCACTACCAAAGGTCTTATCATTGTTCCCGGGCAGAATGTGTTGGATTAGACACAGCAATGGCCCTGGGGGAATGCAGCAAACAGACCCATGTTTAAAACACTCGCTGCAAAGGTGTTTCAGTTGACAGCATATAAACTGAGATGGAAAAAGTCAGAGACACAGACAGTTTTTAAAAATTATTTTTGGCTTGGCATTTCTAGACATTTGAAACAGGGTAGTCTTAAAAGCTTTACATTCTGTTTTTACAGAGTGTCATTTTACCTCCTCTCCTGAGATGGGTGTAAAGGAGAATGACTGTTACTGTGTCATCGGTTTACCTTGTGTGGGTGGGGAGAAAATTTAAATACAAAGTAAAAAATAATACAAAGTTTAAATGCAAGCAATGGATATGGCATGCCTGTCTCAGGAAGGGGGTAGATTTTTGTTGTACAAGCACAATATGGACAACAGTATTGGGACACCTGGCCATTACACCTAAAGAAATTTTTATGATGTCCCATTCTAAATCCATAGGTACCAATATGGTCCCCTTTTGCAGTTATAAAGCCTGCCACTCTTCTGCAATTTTGGAGTGCATCTGTGGGATTTTTTGCCCATTCATCCAGAAGAGCATTTGTGAGGTCAGACACTGATGTTGGACGCGAAGGCCTGACTCAATCTTCATTCTAGTTCATCCCAAAGGTGTTCAGTGGGGTTGAGGTCAGGGCTCACTGTGCCAGCCAGTCAAGTTCTTCCACACCAAACTCACCAAACCATGTCTATATGGACCTTGCCTTGTGCGCTGAGGCACAGTCATGCTGAAATAGAAAAGGGCCTTCCCCAAACTGTTCCCACACAGTTGGAAGCATAGAATTGTCCAAAATGTCTTGCTATGCTGAAGCATTAAGGGTTCCCTTCAATGGAACCAAGGGCCCTAGCCCAACCTCTGAAAAACAACCCCATATGATTATCCTTTCTCCTCCAAACATTACAGTTCACAGAACCCAGTCAGGCAGGTAACATTCACCTGGCATCCCCCAAACCCAGACACGTCCATCAGGCTGCCAGAAAGAGAAGTGTGTCAACAGTACACATGCTTTACACCAGGGGTCGGTAACCCTAGGCATGCGTGCCACAACTGGCACGCGGAGGAATTTCAGGTGGCACGCTGACGATGATCACAACCCTAATTATTAAACACATTAAAATTTTTCAGACGTCTTCTATGATGTTGAA
>JAODJU010000040.1:33292653-33306843 GCA_026776725.1 Gnathonemus echidnorhynchus
AAAGAGAGAGAGAGAGAGAGAGAGAGAGAGAGAGAGAGAGAGAGAGAGAGAGAGAGAGAGAGAGCGCAGTGGAGCTGCTGTATATGAACCTACATTAAAAAATGTGACTCCAGCGCTGTTTTCTCTGACATCTGCCAGATGGTCTCTCATTCTTTCTTTCCATAACATAATTGCATTGTCAGGTTAACTCATGAAAAGAATTTAAAACACAGACATATACATACATATATAGATACAGATCATATTGTTTGCATATATGACTACATACTGTATATCATACCTAGACCAAGAAATGGAATGACCAATGTATTAGATGCCCAGCACTGGAAAAACCAGTGTGACATAAAATGTGTAATTTTAAAGCCTTTGTGTTTTTCCAAGTGGTTAATTAGAAGGACGACCTGTGCCATTTGTCACGTTAAATGAGTCTGTTAGCATGGCAGACAGGTAATGTGACAGTAAGCAGCTGCAGTGAACAACTCCTCTGTATATTTCATGAGGCCCTTCAATCTCCTGGACGGGGATGTACCAGAATTTGTGTCACTATAAAACATCTTTAAAAATGTAAGAACAGATGTTTCATTTATTTTTATTAATTTATGTAATGATTGGGCAAGACAGCATCCACTAGACCTGTATATCTATCCATACATCGTCTAGTTAATAAAAATTTAATTTGAGACCCAGCAGAACTACAGACAGCCTGGGTATTGAGGAGCTCTCTCATAGAAGTATCCTGTGGTTTTGTAGTTATGAAATGAAATCAATAAATATGAAGACTTTGGAAGAAATCTCACAATTGTGATTAAAATAACATGTCACACTCACAGGCAGACTCCAATTTGCAGCAATTTTCAGCTGCTCAGTATTATTTAAACATTACTTTTATACATTTATATGTTATTAAAGTGATGCAGGGAAAGTACCACACTCATGCAGAAATTTAAAAAATTCATATTCTAAACAAAAACTGGAGTTCTGAAAGGAAAGATCATGCCTATCTACTACTAAACAAATTCACAGATTAACAGTACAGGTGAGACAAAACATCTGATATTTAAATAATCTGGTAAGGAGAAATAACTTTTAACAGATGGAGAAGCATACCTGCTCCAGTCTTCTTTTACTCAAGTACAAAAAACAGGCAAGCTCCATTAATAACAAAGCAGTACAACAAACACACCTTTCATGCTTTAAAGAAGGAAAAAAAAAAGTTATTATGTCTTTGTTGCTACCACTGAAAGTAGTTATGAGAGAAAGGAGTGGAATGAAGGTCTGGCTAAGTTTCCAGCTGACACATTAAGACACAGCAGGCTGCCTTTTGCGTTAGGCATTAGCAGATGGAGTGCTGTGGTAGCTGTTGCCAACAGACAATCCAAACCAGGATTTTGTTTCAACCAACCAGTTGAGTACTCTGTGACTGTGACTCTTTATACTCAACTGGTTGGTTGAAACAAAATCTTGGTTTGGATTTTTACTTTCTGGACCTGAAATGTCCGCCTCTGGTTGTCAAATATGTAAGGACAACAACAGAATGGAAGATGATGTTTTGTGACAATAGGTGCAAATAAATGAAGCACTTGCACCAATCTAAAGTGCACTTAGTAATGTCAACTTGCAGATGGGAAGTATAGAAGTGGATTGTAAGAATAAATATGCATCTGCACTCTGTATGATTTCTTATTTTCCATAGAAAATGTTATACCAAAGGAACGCCAGCATGTACATCTGCCTTTGGGGTACTGGCAGTGGATTCTTTCTGACCACACTGCATAAAGTGTTCACCTTCTGCAATTATCACATCCCTGCAGAAAAACCCCAAAGAAATAACAAAACAGTGATAAACATGGGAGTGCAGATGTGCAAGATGCATGTGTGTACAATGAACCACTCATTACAGGAACTGACAAATTAGCACTTAAGTCAGCCAAGTAATGCTGCCAAGTAATGCCGCATTACTGTCGTTGCTGGTAGTGTATTATGTGCCTTACTGGGGCTGCTGAGGATGGATCATTATCATGCATTAATAATACATTATCATTGTGAGCAATTTCCATGTATTTATTCAGAAAAATGTTTTAGTTTCTCTGAACATTCCACCACTTTACATGATGGACATGAGAAGCTTGTTAGTTACTTAGATGTTGAATTTAGCACTGCTGCAGCTGTGTTCATAAGTACACCATAGAATAACATTTTATTAATCTTCTGTTGAATACCTTTCATTCACCCCTCTACTCTATTGTTTCTGCTGTAGTCACACAGCAAAGCCAAGGAAATATGCACAAGGACTATTACTTTTGCGCTGTTTTTGCCTTTTGTCTTTGCAGACTTGTACTAGAATTAAAGGATTGAAATAAAATTATATGAATCATGTAATTAAAATATTAGAAATTCTTTTCAACCATTTTAAAAATAGATAAAAATGAAAAATTGTGTGAATGTTTTACTTAATTTAATGGATTAACACTAACCTTGCAGTCTGAGATCCCTGGAAATGAATCATCAGAAATTGAAAAGAATTGAACCAAGTAATTGAAAACTTTTGGAAAAAAAATTAAGACAAAATGGAAAAGGGATAGATGTTCTTATGTATTAAGCATTCCATAAATGTTCATTAATGTTTCCATTTTTATATTTTTGTGTTTTCCTGGGTTCAGGAGTGGTGGCACTGAGCCTTGGGATCTATGCTAGCAACTGGAAGGTTGCTGGTTCAAATCCCGTGAATGCCGAGAGTGATTCTACTCCTTTGGCCCCTTGAGCAAGGCCCTTAACCTGCAATTGCTTCATCCTGGGTATGACATTAATCTACATCCAGCCCTATAAGGAGGTCCTCCATCTTACAGCGAATAACTTGGGGGTTGGTGGCAGGGTTGGCACTCCAGCCACTGGAAAAAAAACCTCACACTGGTACATTGGGACTAGTGTGGTGCTGAGGTATCACCTATCCCATGGCTGCAGTTCTCATCCCTGAGGTGGTTTGTTGTGTAGTGGGTGCAGCAACACACTCTAATCAGTGCATGCTCCTTACCTCTGAGGTCAGGAAGCCTATAGCTGAACAGCCAGTAATCAGATGCAGAAAAAGAATTGAATGAATTTCTGTATTAAAAGATGGTTTGGTAACACTTAATTTGAAGCTGTCATCTAAAATGCATTATAGATAACTTCATAATACATTATAATGGTTGGTCTAAGATTTAAAGATGCTGTGTACTGCATTATGAAGGTATCTATAGTGCATTATAGATGACAGCTTCAAATAAAGTGATTTCAAACCATCATCAACTTCATAAAGCATTCATACTGGCTATAATGTGTTTTTATAAATATTTATATCCATGTTTATAATGCTTTATGAATGCATTAAAATGTTATGAATGTGTTCATGGATTCTTATAGGCATGGCATTCACAGAAAGTGTTACTGTTTTCTACAAGTTCAGTTCAGTTACTATATTCAGTTCAGAAGCTATATTTAACAAAACTATAATTTTTTTGTCAAAGGTCAAATGTCACTCATTTTTGTATGAGAACAACTATATTGAACATTAGTACCTTAACAATTTGCCTAAAACCCGGTATTTTTCTATATTCATTAATTACTCATTTAATTTAAATACTCATTACTTTAATTTAAGTACTCATTCGTGCACATTTTGGAGCTTCTGCTCTAAGAATTGAGGGCCTGGTGCCATTCTATTAGTGGCCTATAGAGGGCACCTGTGTGATTCCTGTTAGGGACCATGGGGTATCCATCAACCCTCACAGTCAGTATTTAGGAATGAAAGACCTACATAACCTTATATAATCCTTAACATGAGCACTACGGCATGCCCTGTAGGTATGTGTCCTGACAGCTCAATTATGTAGTATCTATGTGTTTTGAGACATCAGTGACTAATTTTTGTGTTTTTTGTTATGTTCTAAATAACATTACATGTACTACATGTGTCAAAACCTAAATCAGTAGTATTTGAAAGCATGTTCCTTATGACAATCGTTTATATAATGAATTCCATGCAAAAAATGCAAAATATGGAATTATATTTTTTTAGTCGCAGTAATATTTATTTTCTTATTAGCTTTCAAAACGATGCATAACAAAAATAACCAACCCCTTGTAGAAATAGCATAGTTTTTAGGTTTCTGTTCCTTCTTACATTTTAATGTGCCCGTGAATTTTCTTGCTTTGTTTTATAGATTCTGATTTCCTGAAGTCAGGTTTCTTCAACATTGCTTTAAGCAGGCAAGAAAAAAAAAATTGGCTGGGGAAAACTTTCCTGCAAGTGGTTTCTGAAGTCACCTTATTCACCAGGAAGCTTTTCAGAAATCCCCAGCAAGCAAGCCTTAAAACTGCACCCCATGTGTACACAGCATTTCATCCACATGAACATCTCTATGTGTAGAATGAGTCACTGTTAGGCCCTTGCATTATTTAAAAACACTAGGACTCATTTTAATGAGTGATTACGTGAAGACAGAACAATTTTACAGCCTTAACAGAGAGACTTACCACTTTATTTCAAGAATCAGTAAAGTGTTACAGAGTATCTGCACATTCTGTGCAATTTATGACTTGGATATGATTTGTTCAATTTTATTGTTATTGCTATTATTTTTGGATATAGTGTTTTCTCTAATATAGTGCACTGGTGTTCTTCTGTGGCTCTGAGAAATAATATATAAGTCCTTCTAAGACAGGATGCCATGCAATAAATGCAGTAATATTTTAAATGACAATGTGGACAAGGTAGCACAACCCATCTTGGCCTCTTGTCTCCTTCACCACGAAGAAATGGAGGAACATCTTTATCCAGCTATTTTCAGCTGCTTTGCAGCTATTTTCAGGAGTTGACAAGATACTTATCCATGAAAGGGTAAATGCAGAATCACTGTCATCGTCACATAGGGCTTAAAGTAGACTGTTAGCTTCCAGTGTCATCATAATAGTTCTGCTGATAGATTCACAGCTAGTTAAAGCATCTGAATAATTTTAGTTTCACCACAGCAGGCGCTGTCAGCTTGAATAAAGTCAGAGCAACATACAGCTGGCAGCACATGGCAGCCTGTTGGCCTTAAGACATTTCCTACAATGCCTCCATCCTCAGGACTGAAATCTACCAAGAGTGCAATTATGCAGGATTTTCCTGGAACTGCTGGGCTTGGCACAGTTCAATGAATGGACCGCAGAATATCTGAAAACAGGGCACAGTTTCATGCTGTCTATCAGCTACTGTGTCGTGACAAAGAGGGGTTCGTACCAAGAAAAATGTATCGTTTTTATACTGTGTTTACAAATTGTCATACATACAATCAGTGTTGTTGTTTTTTTGTTCTTGTTTTGAATGGCTAACGGTACAGTATGTTGCAGTGTGAAACAGAACACAATAACACCATTCAGTAACAATGTGCTGCCTGACTTGGAATTGTTAATTTGTTTATTTGTTTTTAGTCCAAAGAAGAGTAGATGTTAAAAATGAGAACTACATATGTATGATTCTGCATAGCTGACCTTTTACACTTTTTTTTAGTTTGCTTCACACCAAATTAACAAAGACAGAAGAAAAAATGAAGAGAGAAAAAAAGTTCTGAGGCCACACTGGCTATTTTTTGGCTGTAAGTTTCCTCTTCTGCCTTGTTATTGAAAAGGTCAGCTCCTGTTTGTTGGCTTACTCAGGAAACCCTTGGGTGTTTTCTTCACTTATAATAAAGAAAGACAAATAGGCTAGCAGTGGAAATTTTAGGGACTCTGTCCAACATTGATGTATAAAAATAAAAGCAATACCATATAAAATGTAATCTTAATAAATAAATAAGCGAATGAATTTATGGTAAATAATTATTATCCGAGCTGTGAATGCTAATATGTTAATAGGTAGCATTAATTTTTAAATCATAACAAATTATTATTTATTTCATTGCATTATGCATTTTGATACCCAAATTGGAAAATGGTATGAGCAAGGATTTTAATAGGGATCTATAGTATCTGTTCCTGGCTGGAAACAATTAAATCAATTTAAACCAATTTAATCCTCGATAGGCAAGGTTGATCCACGGGACATCAGCTTCTCCTGTACCGTACTGCTTTAAGGAGTGAAACATGGAATGTGGGGCAGATACTTTAGGGAGCAGAAGTCAGAATGTGTTGGGCCCAACCTGTCGCACGATCTTGAAGGGCCCAATGAAGTGAGCCGACAACTTACCAGCCAGACCCGCTGACCCACATGATAAGGCGAGGGCTCGTTGGGTACGGCGCAAAACTTCCTTTGCCCCACGGTACCACTCCTCTACTCGGGGCATGTCTCTGGCATCCGCCTCCCAGGGGAAGAGTGATGGAGAGTACCCTAGAATGCACTGGAAGCGAGATTCTCGGGTGACGGGGTTCACCCGGGCGTTTAAGGCATACTCCGCTCATACGAGGTAAGAGGCCCACCCCATGGGTTTGCCCTTGCAGGGGAGCTGTAGAGCCTTCGACACCTCCTGGTTGGTCTGTTCAGCTAGGCCATTGGATTGGGGGTCATAAGCAGAGGTGAGACTGAGAAAAATATTCAGCTTAACCCTCTGGAGCCTAGGGGTAGGAAACACACTTTCACTGACTGGGGCATGATCACACATTTCTTCAAATATTATAAACTTAATTCATGGCAAATAAATTATTTCTTATATATTTGTTTTGCCATTAAACTCATCTTTATTTTAATGTATATTGTAAATATGTCAGATTTTTGTTAAGTTTGTAATTTGACATCAAAGCATAGACATTGCAAAATGCAGTTTGGAACACTTGCAGAAACATTATAGAAGATGAGGCGACACATCTTGGAAAACTGATCCATAATGGTTAGCACAGTGGTGTTACATTTAGAGGCGGGGAGATCAGTGATGAAGTCCATTGCCATGTGGGACCAGGGCCGAGAAGGAACGGGCAAGAGTTGGAGTAGGCCCACTGGAGATTGATGAGAGGCGACGTACTTCTCTACAGCTGTTCTCCAGCCCAGCCACCAATATCACTGTGCCACCAGCCGTTGTGTGGCGGAAACATCAGGATGCTCAGAGCTGCGGGAGGTGTGGACCCACCTGATTTCTGCCTCCCGCTGAGGGTTGGGGACATACAACCGATCCGCAGGGCGAATAGTCTCCTCTAACGACCAGGTGATTGTGGCAACAAAGCAGGAAGGGGACAGCACAGGCTCAGATAGGGAGATGGCCTTGGGGGGGTCAAACTGATGAGAGAGGGCATCAGTTTTAATGTTCTTTTTCCCCAGGAGGTAGGTTACCTTGAAGTTAAATCAGGCGAAGAACGTATCTCAGTGGGCTTGGTGTGGGCTCAGTCATTTTGCCCCTTGCAGGTATTCGAGGTTCTGGTGATCAGTAAACACTTGAAAGGGGTGATGAGCCCCCTTGAGCCAGTGTCTCCATTACTCTAGTGCCAACTTGATGGCCAGCAGCTCCCTGTCCCCAACGTCATCCTTGGAGAAGGATGGCACCGACCCTGGCCTACGGGCTAGGTTGTTGAAGGACGGAGGGGAGCAGAATACTTGTTTTAAATGTTGAAAAGCTAGGTTAGCCTCCGGAGTCCACTCCAGACGGGGTCTAGAACCTCATGTGAGCGATGTGAGGGGTGCCGCAACCTGGCCGAAGTTGCGAATAAAATGGTGGTTTTAATTGGCAAACCCCAGAAATCGCTACAGCTCCTTGACAGTGCAAGGAAGCGGCCACTGCTGGATAGCTGCCACCTTTCCTTCATCCGTGGCCACCTTCCCTGGTTGGATGATGTAACCCAGGAACTGCACTTGGGTTCTGTGAAACTCACACTTCTCCCCTTTGGCGAAGAGATTGTACTCCCGTAATCTGTGGAGTCCTTGACGCACATGACTGACATGCTGAGATAGGGATGGAGAATAGCTCAGAATGTCGTCTATGTACACGACCACAAACTGGTTAACTATGTCCTTAAACACCATATACATAAAAGCCTGGAAGATGGAGGGGCTGTTAGCCAACCCATAAGGCATTACCTTGTAATGTCAGAGGCAAGGGTGCTCGTCATCTTACTGTAATCACATTCAGGGAGCGATAGTCTATGCACAGGCGGAGGCCCCTGTCCTTCTTCTTCACGAAAAGGAACCCTGCAGTAACCAGAGAGGTGGATGGGCGGATGATACCTTGCTTCAGACCCTCCTGCACGTATTTCTCCATGGCCTCCTCTTCCTTCACAGACAGGGGGTACTGGCAATTGGGGAGTGGCGCCCCCCTCTAGGAAATTGATTGTGCAGTCACACTCCTGATGAGGGGGCAGCTGGAAGAAGAGCGCCTTACTGAAGACGTCCTGGTAGTCTGAGTAATCAGCGGGAATCTTGGAGAGGTCTTCTGGTTCGGGGCTCTCGACTGAGGACAACACGACAGAGCTACACATTGACGGAAACAGCATGGTGACCAGTCGGCGAGCTCCAGTTGATCACAGGCTTGTGATCCCTCAGCCATGGGTGTCCAAGGATTATGGGGTCTTTAGTCTTGGGCAGGACCAAGAAGTCGAGCGTCTCAGTATGAAATACCCCTACTTGAAGCGTCACCAGGCTAGTACGATAACTAACCTGTCCTCCTTGGAGGGGTTCTCTACTTACCCCGTGGACTGTGACAGGGTTGGAGAGTGCCTGTAAGAGAATTCGGAGCTAGCGTGCTAGCGCGAGGGCCATGAAGTTCCCTGCTGCCCAGGAATCAATTAAAGCTTGCGTGTGTTGTCCCTCTCCTGTGCTGGTAAGTACAACTGGGACGGTTACTTGGGCCAGTGAAATCCCAATTAATGTCAAAATGCCTACCTTTACTGAGGCTTCGTGCTGAGGTGGTCGGACAGGGGAGGTGCGCAGGATGTGTCCAGCCTCTCCACAATAGAGTCAAAGCTTGTTGATTGTGCGCCTATGTCGTTCGGCGGAGGAGAGTGATGCACGTCCCAGCTGCATGGGCTTGGCACGCTCTTCCGGGATAGCGGGTTGAACCGTTGCAGTTGGTAGGTGAGGACGTCTGCGACGGCGCTCCTGGTTCTCCGCGGGGTCCATGGTAGTTAGGCGAAGTATTCTGTGATGTCCAGAAACCAGGGAAGAGGCAGACCCCGTAATGCGTGAGAATGCTGGTTTATTTGTAAAGCCGGGTACACCAAAACCAAGAGGGAGAATCCAAAGGGGAAGTCGTGTCGGGAGCCATGGGTCGAAAGCCGGAAAGATCAATCCTACATGCAGGGACGAGACGAGGAGACGATGGGACGGAAGCACGAGGATTGCAGACCAGGGAGGTGGGACACAGAAGGCAAGCAGGGCAGGTAGGAACAGGCAGGGAGGCAGGGTAGACGAGGCAGGCAGGACAGGTGACACAGCAGGGCAGGACGAGGCAGGCAGGGTAAGCGGGAGAGACAATGGACAAAGAAATGCTCAGTAATGCACAAGAACATGACAACAATACTTTGCGACGTCCTTGACATTGCTTCAGTATTAAGTAAGGGAGCGATTACGTGGTGATTGCCTGCTGTTGTGCTGCCCCACCACTGTGGGCGTGACACCTAGTATTATTTTCTTATAAGACACATTTATAATATATTTTTCTGTTACAAATATTAATGTTTCCTTTGCAGTGCTATTTTTCTTTCTGTGCATCGTGATACCTCACCGTTCTGCTTATCATTAAGCAGTGGCACACAGGCTGAGCACATAGCGCCATTGTGACCTCACACCCCCAGGCTTCTGAGTTTGAATCTCCTTGCAGTTTAGGTGAATTACTGTCTCTAATGAGCCTGAGGTGCACAAGTGTGTTACCTGTGATGGACTGGCATCGCAGCCCTTCCCTGGATAAGGACTTACTGAAGATGTATGGATGCATAATCTAAGCATTAAAGTATTTCAGCTCCAACCTGATTCTTAGGGGAGTCACCCATTTATGTCCATATATTTTATACCAAATTCAATAATGAATAACATGCTTTACTGGCTTTACACCTGAGCTGAAACTTCTGTGCTGTTGCTAGCACTGCAGTGCCTTGAATCACATGCACACAAAATATTAAGCCACAGCATGGAAATTCATGTAAAGAAGCTTCACCTGTGTTCATCTGGACAATTGTTCCCAAGAGTTAAATAACACTACCCTCAAATCACTACTGCGCTGACAAAATGGAGAATGATTGGGTCTCTTTGTATAATAACTGAACATAAGTGTTTTTTTTTTGCCAACAGTTACAGACCACAGCAGAGAAAGGCAGACATGGTGAGTATGTCAGTGGACGACTGCCAGAGGGAAAGGGTGGATGTCTACAGAGAACATCTACAGAGGAGCAGCTGTAATTTAAGCCTGGCAAATAAACATCCCTTGGAGTGCTGTGCACAATCATGCAGTGTGGCAGAGGGATACAACCAGAGGGAGACTCCTGCAATATTGCTTTGCTGATGCATGCTTTTCTTTAAGCGTTAAAGTCACATTGTCTGAATGTTGTAATATGGTTCGGCCATTACAAGCACAGTCTGAGAACAGTATAACATGCACACTGGACATAGCTCACAGTTCATACTAATAGCCACTAATAGATCTGGTTCTTTCTCAGTCATGTGTGGTCCTGATTTTAGTAATAAAGTAATAAAATTAATTAGAAAACAAGAATATTAATAATAAGACCTATTTCAGGGAAAGAGTGGAGTACTTCTAATTTCTGCTAGTACGAGATTTAGCATATTGATATAATTAAAAGAGGCACTTGTGCTTTATTAAATAAGAAATATGCTCCTTGAGGAATCTTGTGCAGAACAACACATTTAAGTGCTAGAGATGTGACTTGTGATTGCTGGCACAATCCGGACCCCAGAAGGGAGGCCTGTAAAGCTTTAGCTGCAGCTCAGTAAAGGCCTGCCCTGTTTGTCACTGTACCGAGATTCATAATGACAATGTACTGGAGGGAGCTGTCCCCTGGGCTCTGGAAATGACACTCCATAGGATGGGGATGTAGAGCAGCTGACACACTTTCCCTGAGGCAGCACCTATACTACATTCTTATTCCAGCCTGTTAGCCCCACTTAATTACACCACTTAAGTCTTAATTGTTTGCAATATATAAGTCTCTGCATTCTCCTCTCAACAGCCTTTTGTTTTCCAAGGTTCTTCCATGGGAGGCACTGTAGCCTCACACTCCCTGTGCTGGGGGTCTGCTCTGTATGTGTAGGCTTTGCATGTTCCCCTGTGCGGTACAGGTTTCCTCCCACAATCTAAAGATATGCAAATTAATGCAGGTAAGCTAATTGGTATCCATAAACTGCCCATTATATATTGTTGTTAGGGTCCCTCAGCTTTGTGTTCAATGTTGGCCCCCCCCGTGGCTATTCATGTATCTTCTTCTGTGCATAATCCCATATGCAACAATCTTTCCAAATGTTATTATTGCAGATTCAACATTAAAAACATTGGCATATGATCTTCATGGCTATAGAGCAGTGTTTCTCAGCTTGGTTATCAGGAGTTGGAATGGAGCAAAAATGCCAACTGTCTGGCTGGGAGCTGGGAAGAAGCAAAAACGTGGACAGTCTGGTGGTCCCTGAGGACCATGATGAGAAACACGGCTATACAGTATGATTCACCAGCTGGTGATTTGCCTTACTGAGCTGTGAGCTTTTTGTTGGAAGTGCCATGTTCAATATATTTAACAGTTGAAAAACTCATGGATATTTAATTCATGTTGCTGCACCATTACAGGTACATGCAGCTTGCCCTTATACGATGATCGCTACCTTACTTGTTGTTCCTATCTGCATCAGATTCCCTAAAAATAAATGGTGAACTGTAAAATACATTAGGTCAGTATATTTATTTATTTATTATTTAGCTGCCAGCGGTAATTAAAGATAATGATCAGAAGTGTTAGAAATGACAAAAGCAGAAGTCAACAGCAAAGCACTGAATTTACTCATGTAACCCATCCATCCATCTTCTGACCACTTATCCTGGTCAATGTTGTGGGGCGGGGGGGGCGATCCCAGGCAGAACAGGGCACAAGGCACATCCTTGGTTAGGATGCCAGTTCATGTAGTGCATTAGCTAATTGGCAGAAAGTGTCATACTATTTTGAGAGCAGAGCTCAGTGATGGCACATACATTATAAGTTGAAAAGAAAAGTAGGCAAACTCAAAGTCTAAAGACGTGACTATGCCATTTCATGATAGGAAGACAGAGAGATACTGCAACTTAGGTTTTGGAAGTATTTCTGTTCAATTTTTGAGGAGTCTGGAGATTGAGTCGGCGGCCTACCGGACCACTACAGCCCCAGGAAAGCTTAGACTTGACTATTTTGCAGGGTGCAGAGGCTGGGTGACAAGCCAATGGCATTCTATGTTAAATAACACATTAGATTCCACAACTGGCTCATTTCATGCACTAGGAATGCCGCTCTACCTCTTTGTTGTCAGCGTTTAGGAGACTAGAAATCCTTTTAGTTGTTTTGATGTGATCTGCATCAGTCATTATAATAATAGCGTGCAAATGAAGCAAATACGAGAAAGAATCATAAAAATGCCTTTACAGTAAATGAATAAAACAAGTTTATGTATTGCATTCAGGCTGACGAATAAATACCACACTGCAGGTAAATAATAGCCTGCTGGTGCAGTGGAATCCCTGCTGGAAAAGTGGCCAAGGCATCTGCTGTGTTTTATCCATTGAAACTTAGCACGTCACTGCTGGGGCTCCAGCTTGCAGACTTCCCAAAAAAGCACTGCAAGCACTCTGCCCCAGACCATTTCCTGCTCATGCAGTATTTGTGTCTGTGAGAGAAAAGCACTAATTAAATTATTACAATTGTTTCCCCAAGCAGTTGTTAGAACACATCTGTGGTATTATAACCCTATTAAAATATAGCTATCCTGGGAATCAACAGTGGATATTATTTATTATCATGAATCCCATAGCACATTGAGTTTGAGGTCAGGCTGCTGCACGTTGATATTCAAATCCTAAACTGCATAATCAAATTATTATTGGCATAAAATATATTTATAATTTTAATTAAATTGTATGATATACTGTTATTTTTGTGTATTAATAGTGGACGTTGATTGCTTTTCATTTAGTTTTTCTGTACATATCCAACATGTAGTTGTACTTCAAAATAATACTTCAAAGAAAACTTAGAAATTCATTATTATATTTGCAACTCTAATGGGCACTAACTATTGAAACTGAAGCTTAGTATTGTATATTTTACAAATCAAATGAAGAACAGTTTTCATTGGAATTTGTTAAATAACACGATCGTATAAACTACAGCTCCATTTTCCTCTGTAGTACTGTTAAGATAAAATGTGATTTTGCCAGGGACAATGGCTTTCAGATGTAGCCCTGGGAAATTATGCATTTCTGGTATGTAAGGATCCCTTGATTATATAACACATACAGTGTTTACCACACAAAAATACACGCGCACACACACACACAGTCGTATAATTATATCTTTTTGGGGACCACTCATTCATTTCTAATGGAAAAAATGCTATTGCTAACTATGACAACCTTAACCCCCACCCAGCCCTAACCATAACCATAAGTAACCAAGCAAAATACAAGAGTTTTTGCATTTTTAGTTTTTTCATTGCAGCCACGTATTTTTATAAAAACTGGTCCCCATAAGGTAAAAAAAAAAACGGGTATTCGTCGTGTGTGAGGACATTTGGTCCCCACAAGGTAAGGTATACCTGGACCACACACACACTCATACACAATATGCAGTTCATCTTCTCCAGCCAGCCATCCATCTTATGCAGCAGTTGTGGTGAGCTTCAGCATATCCCAGAAACCAGGGACATTGCAGCACATTCTCATACATTCTGGGACACCTTTGTCTTTGGTTTACAAGAAGAAACTGTCATAGCTGGAAGCGCGCCACGTAAACACAGGGCAAAGCAGACGAAGCTGGGGGTGGGAATCGGTGTCACAGTCGTGAATGTGTGAGGCTATGCTGCTGCTTCTGATCCGCCTTATGTTCTGCTACATTATAATTTACTGATCATCTTTAATAACTCCAAGGTAGCACATTATCACGTGAGCTGCAAAATCAACTCAAAAAGTAGATACAGTGGTACCTTGGGTATCGAACTCACTAGAACTCGAATTTCTTGAAAGTCGAACAAACCAGTTTGACCTAGAACTCGATCTGAATATCAGA
>JAODJU010000040.1:33313526-33326497 GCA_026776725.1 Gnathonemus echidnorhynchus
TTTAACCTAATTTAAAAAACTTTAATACTTCCGACAATGGACGTTTTGAAAAGAAGACAGATTACGGATTTAGCCAGTGTTTTTTTCATGATTGTACATTAAGATTTCAGCGAGATATAAACTGAAATAGACGCGAAAAGTACGCTGCATCGCCGATGATGCACTCGGCCCCAGAGAGTTAAGTGTAGAGTATAGGGGGCACATAATGCGGGCAGCCCCAGGGATGAAACGATGGTAAAAGTTAACCATTTTCAGAACCTTTTGCAAGGATTTGACCGTGACTAGCCGTGGCAAATCCTGAACAGCAATTTTCTCCAATACTCTGAGGTAATGCGGTGGTCAAGAAAATCAACAGAAGGGACACCAAACTGACACTTGTTAACATTCACAATTAACCCGTGAGCATTGAGACGTGCAAACAATGCCCAAAGATGAATCAAATGCTCATCCAGACTGGTGCTGGCAACTAAAATGTCATCTAAATAAACAAACAGAAAAGGCATGTCTCGCAAAACACTGTTCATCAAACGCTGGAAAGTTTGAGCAGCATTCTTGAGCCTAAAAGGCATCCGAGGAAGCTCAAACAGACCAAAAGGTGTAACAACAGCAGTCTTATGGATGTCCTGGGGGTGTACTGGAACCTAATGGTATCCCCTAACCAGGTCCACCTTAGAGAAAATGAGAGTGCCTGCCAAACAGGCAGAGAAATCTTGGATGTGCGGAACTGGATACCTGTCAGGGGTTATCGCATCATTAAGGCATTTATAGTCCCCACAGGGGCACCAGCCACCCCCAGGCTTGGACACCATATGGAGAGGAGAAGACCAGGGGTTGTCAGAACACCGAACAATCCCCAAACGCTCCAATGTGGCAAACTCCTCCCTGGCGACAGCCAGTTTCTCAGGGTCTAGGCGCCTTGCTTTGGCATGTACTGGTGGGCCTGCTGTGGTTATGTGGTACTCCACACCGGGTTTCGCCGAGGATGCAGAAAAGGTGGGTGTGGTGAGGGTGGGAAACTCTGTCAGGAGGCGCTGGAAAACATCAGCCAAAGCAGAAACACCAGACAGGTTGGAAGGGCCAGCCCCGCTGAGTGTGCAAGGGAAAGAGCAAAAAGTCTCTGCGTTTATCAGGTGCTTAACATCCACTAGCAAATTGTTGGCACACAAAAAGTCAGTCCCTAACAATGGACTGGAAACAGACACCAAGACAAAAACCCATGGGAAACGCTGTCCGTGAAAACAGAGGTCTACTGCCGTTAGCAGCCTCTAGGGGAAAACCATGCACTCCTGAGTGCTTGTCTAGCTGTGAGGCAGGGAGGACGCTCACCAAAGTGCCCGTGTCGCACAGAAAATGCCGGCCAGAAATGGAGTCTTCAACGAATAGCAGACTTTGCCATCCGGCGCCCAGCGCAGCTACAAGGCACCGGTCCTGACGTTTCCCAGCGGCTTAAAGGAACAGGGCAGGATGCATTTCTTAGCGCGCACACCAAAACGAGCATGATAAAAACAGTGACTGGACTTAGAGTCACGCTGAGCTGCAGCAACGACACCAGGGGTAGAAAAAATGAAATCAGCCAATCCTCCGCTGTCCAGCATGGCGCAGGACTGCCGACTGGCAATGTAAACTCTGTCTACTTCTCTCGCCAACTCGCGGAAATCTGTAAGTGGGGAGCTTGCTAGGGCTGAGTGAACGGGAGCCGGCGTCCGCTGCAGAAATGGCTCGCGAAAAATAAAACAAGGCTGATGTCTGCCTAGCAAAGACAGCATGTGGTCCATAAGCTCGGATGGTTTCTGATCTCCCAAGGAGGGCAAGGCGAGAAGCCGACGTGCCCGCTCCAGCTCCGACAACTCGGAAGTCGCTAGCAGCAGCGATTTAAAAGCTTTCATACTTGCCGTCCGCTGGGGGATCTTGTAGAAAGCTCACCACCCGGGATGCTGTGGCATTGTCCAGTGCAGCGACAACATAGTAGTATTTTGTGTCGTCCTGCGTGATGCCCCAGACGGCGAACTGGGCTTCAGTCTGTGCGAACCACACAGCGGCATTTTCACGCAAGAAGTCTGGCAGCTTTAAAGCCACAGTGTTAACTGTCATGCTGAGGGAAATCTCGAACACATACAAGGAGATGTCGGGGTCACCAATGTGGCGGGAGGAAAAAGACAGGAGGCAGATGCTTAGTCTTGTTGTGTATCTACAGAAATAAAAGCAAATACTCCAACGGTTCTTCCGAATTCCACGTTCCTTTATTTGCTGACCAAGGACAACAAAAAAACAGCTCAAAAAAGACAACCGTCTTACTCACTTACGGACATCACCCGCCGTTTTCGCGCTCACCGTTTTTTTCCTCTTGCGCGCCCTCACGGCTTACATCATGCAGCGTAGAGCCAATCCAATGTGAGGGTCAGAGGTTAACACAAAACATAAAATACCATATGCTTTTTTCTGTTGTGTATATACATACACTACAAGTCTGTAAAAGGGATGAAGCCTTTTTTATTAATAACCAATAGAAGAAGACCAAGAGAGCAAGATCCGGTTGCCGCCAAGATAACCAAAAAAACTATAACAGGAAGTCGAACAAGCCTTCAGAATAAGAGCACATCTGCCCTGAGAATTCTGATTGCTTATGAACCTGCTACAATACCAATGACTACAATGTCATCACTTTGTCTAAAGCAGCTGCTGTTGGTGCTGAGAAGTATATAAAAGACAGAAATGTATAAAATTTTCTCTTTATTTTTTTTCAGTCTCCTCTGTTACCGAGGCGATGAGGGACAGGAAGTGAAAGTGCCCTGTGTCAGCAGAGTCCTCCTTTCTGCCTCTCTGCTGCAGTTGGACGTATCGCTATGGTGCCCAGGGAAGAAAAGGCCTGACACATCAGAGTTCAGCTTGCTTTTCTCATACTAAAATCTTTCTGAAAGGTTGTACAGCTGCAGCAGGGGAGCCAGTCTCAGAATTGCTTCTTAAAGTAATGTTTCTGGGAGCAGGGTTTTGCTCTACCACTGTCAACTTGCTTCAGCTGTGAGCCTGCAAAGCCTTGCATAAGCAAAAACTATGAACAAGTACCAACTCACAGAGCATGGTTTCCAGGAGAGGGTTCTGGGAGCTTATCACATATTGGCCAAGTGTCAAGAGCCACTCTAAACAGGTATGTTTTTCACAAATTAACACAGCCGGCTGTAATTGCTGTGCCTGTATTGTCCCCATAGCATTAAATCCAGCACAAATAAAATCCAGTGAAATGCATGAAATGCAGAGCATAACTAAAAGAAGATATAAAATAAGTGTGATTAAATGTTTGACAAGTATGCTTTTTGGAATTCAGTACAAATCATTCAGCAGAACTCCACATGCTACACCCAGTATCTCAGATAAGCAATTCAGTTTGCACAGTAACTGAATTCCCCCATTGTTTCCTTCTTTAGCAATATGCCATTGGAAGGAGAAAGAATCATTGGCCCATTTTTTCATGCTTAAAATGCTGAATATACATATTAAAAAAAAAAAAAACACAGCAAAACCTGTTGTATTTTCTCCTGACAAATGCAAAACCTAATTTTCTGATTGCGATATCATCTGTAATATGTTTTCGTTGTTATTAATACATCATTTCCACACATTTAGCATTGCTGATCTTCATTGAAAGCACAAAAGGCCGGCTCCTTTTCTAAAGCATCTCTATTGCCTTTTGATTCTTATAAGCTCATGATTTCCCATATATTATGAATGGTGCTATATTGGGCACAGGATGCAGGCCTTAGCTTGGTAATTGTGTGCCATTGAATATTCTTTTGAATGTCTTTCATGAAACTCTTGATTGTCAATTTGCATGCCAATCACTGCACGCAGTGTTGTGTCACTTGCCTCACTGGTGACAGGGCCCACTCTGGAAATCTTGAAGAATACAGACATCTGAATCACAGGTACTTCATGCACTGAATGCAGCTATATTAGGCCCAGAATGTGGGCTTGAGCAGCTCCGTGCTGCTAAATATTGTTCCCTATGTCTTTACTCCAAGCTCTTGATTGCCAATTTGCACATTTAGCACTGCTAACCACAGATGATTGTATTGAATGTTATTGTGTATATTAAAAGCTGAACATGGAGCATTATGTTTTGTATGTGCTTCATAACATTGTTGCTAATTGCCTGGCCTTTAGCAGGGCCAGCTCTTTGATTGAGTTGGGTACTGATGTGGTTTTGTCATTTGAGGGACTTATGTTGTAATGTTTCAAAAGTTTACTTATCTTCTAAATGTTTGGATGTACTCACACTTGGCCCGGTTGCCTTGTATCGTGCCCGAGCATGATTGCCCCCCCTCCCCATTCCCCACTGGTCTGCACTCATATTGCAGTTAAACATCCTGGCCTGAGCACATTTTCACCATCACCATGCAACTTTTTTGTGCTGAAGAAAACACAGAAAGGAAAGCGCTATCGCACAGCAGAATGGAATGCCTGATTAATGCCCTAATTTTGTGGCTTCATTGGAGTCATTTCGGACACAATAACATACATAGATTTATTGTGTACGCAGTGGAGCAATTTTTATTTATTTGTGCTGCACATATAATAAGATAGTCCCACATTTTACTAAATATATGAATTTAGTACTGAAGATTAATGCACGGGATACTGGAACTGAAATTCTACCGTGGTGGCACATTTTTGAAAGCTGTTCAGTATTTCATTTCTTTAGCATCAGTAATAATTACACTATTACAGACATCGCCAACGCTAAACATCGAATCAGAACAATGGACTCAATATGTCTGAACCACTGCTGAAACTCAATTATACCCTATGTCAGAAAAGCATGCATCATGCTGTGTAGAATACTAAAATATCAGGTAGTTAATTGTGATCTCGCTAGCTTCAAGTCAGTGATTTATGTAAGGGATCTTATAATATTGTAATGTCTGGCAGACTGATGCAGTAAACGATGAAGAAGCTTGTATTAAAGCAACGCCCATTTATTAAGCCCTTGAAAAGGCTAACACATACACTGGGCAACACATAACAGGGAAACACAGGGAGATCTCATTACAGACAGTAGGCCGCACACATGGTGAGTAACTAGACATTACAAAGAGACACGCATGGATCAGGCAAGGACTGAGACATGCAAAAGTCGGTTCCAGAATACAACTATTTTCATTTATATTATACAGCCTACCTAATCCGATCCTTCTGGGTTCAGTTCACGTATAATGTATATGTGCGCATGCTTCTGTCAGTCGCATCATTGCACATCACGTCTGTGTTCTGTACTCAGGCACGATTAGCGATCCCATCGTGCCCAAGTCCAGCTAATCATAATCATAATCATACTCCAAGCAGGCCAACGTGTGGTTAAGTGTAATGCTCCCGGACACGATACGGAGTGATCACACTAGTCAAACAAACTGGAGTTTGGGGGTCAAACATGCTCTGGCACAGTACAGATTGGCTAAGGTGAGTACACCCTTTGTCTAGTACAGAGTCATGGGTGATTGTGGGGAGGGAGGTAACATAGGGCACATGGTGTCGAACATCATGGGCAGGATGTCAGTCCATCACTGGGCACTCATACATACCACGGCAAATTTGGAACCACCAACTCACCTTCCAACATATCTTTGGAGTGCAGTGGGCAACCAGAGCTATCTCACACAGAAGAAACTCCGGATCCACTCACACAGCAGGGGTTATATTCAAACCCCCAAACCTAGAAAATGTACCCTATGTCTGCTTTGCACTTAGCACAGCCTGCAAAAATACCGCTTGTACACAAATTGCATTTTGACCCATATTGGTATCTAAAGCAGGAACTTAAAGGAGAAGCTGCATCAGGTGGGAAACCCAAAGCCATGCATATACTGGTGTTGTAGGTCAGGTCAGGTTGGGGAGCATGCGCTGATGCAGCGCCTTGCCACACCCACCACACAGTGTCCTAGGTGGGTGGCATTTGGGGGGGGGGGGGGATAGCCCATGAATGCCCCTTCTCCCCATGATGCCAACCCTAATAATACAGACAGAAACAGAACAACTAAGTAAAATCCCATGTGCCATTGAAACAGGCTGTTTTAATGTGGGCAAAAGTGTGTTAAATAAACAGCTAATGGTGAAATGTATAATGGTGTTGTTACCACAGCTCTAGCTCTGAATTCCAAATATAGCCACTGCTCTGCCCAAGGGAGTTAGTGCATAGAGAAGGGTAAATAGTAATTTTGAAATTAATAAAAAAAAAAAAAAACAATTGAAAATCAATTGAGAAATATGGGTATTTGAACCATGACTACAGCTCTTAAGTGGTTAAAACTAAAGATGTTACACGGGACACCCCAAGCTGTCCTACAGGCACTCTGCAAACAGAATTTCTGCCTATAGCAACCATCCTACCCTGTCGATTGAGCTAGAAGCATCCGGACAGCCAGATGAAGCATACAAGGCTGGGCCAAAGCACGCATCGAAACCGAGACGGAGGAACCTGAAGTGACAGACAATACAGAAGGAGCAAACCAGGAGACGGGAACAAGGGCAAATTTTATGGCAGCATGTCAGGATTTAGGAACCAGGAAACACTGGAAAATCTGGATGTGATGTATCCGAGAGACAAAGTTGGTGACGAGCGCCAGGATGGAGGAAGAGTCAAGAGGCCAGTGAACAGGGAAAGAGAAATATTCATACTAAGGAACAAGAAAAAAAGTCTAATATTGAAATAAGGGGAATAATAGGATCATATGAGTTGGGACAGGACTATATTAAAACATAAGATTTGATGCCTCCTTGGACCCTGGAGCAGGAGGCACAACCTCCTAGGATACTGGAGGAGGAGACGCAGCCTCCTTGGACCCTGAAGCAGGAGACGCAGCCTCTTTGGGTCCTGAAGTGGCGACACTCCACAGGGCTCCACAGTTGCTAGATGAATGGCATTACCAGACACTCGGACATTTTGGTTATAGTGTAAAAGAGATATAAATAGAATTGAATTAATTAAGCATATAAAAATATTAATAATATAAATGACATTTTCAAACATGGACCTTAAAACATACATAAAGGAACGCAATTAACCACCTAATTGGTGGGGAAACATTCTGCAGATTGTGAAATAAGTGGACTGTGCAATAAATTAGTAAGTATATTTTCAGACCTACACATCAAGACAAGGACTCAAATAATTCAGGTAAAAACACATTTATTAACGTTTGCTTTTCCAGGTGATCCGTCCAATACTTCTATAAATTTTACAAGATGTTGAGTGTGGGACGAGTACAGCTTAGACGGCTAGACCAAATGACAATACAAGGTACCATTTTACAATAAGACTATCCTTATAAAGGGTTTATGAATGGCTTATAATCCAGTTATTAATTTGGTTGTAACACTTTGTAAATCATTAATAAACAATTATAAACAAGTTATAACACAGTTTTCTTTTTATTAATGAGTGACTACAATTTATAAGTGGCAAAAGTTACCCTTAATGTAAAGTGGTACCCAATACAATGCTGTAATTTCTGACTACACCAAATCTAGTTACTTTCATTTGAATGTTTCATGGTAAATATACATCTACTTGAAGCACCATTTATAAAGCTTTGGGTCTGATCTCCTTTGTCAGGCTTTTTTGGAAATTTACAGTATCACCTAATAATTACATAAACAGCTATATCTAATGGACTAAACTGCAGACAATGAGTAATTAATAAGTTTTCTATCAGCAAATACCTTTTTTCCTGTCCCCCCACTGTGTTAATAAATGTTGGGTGACAGATTAGCATACAAATTGAAATGATTGCAGCTTCTCCAGTGATGCTCTTATTATGAAAAGAACAGTGTACAGTATGCCACAGGTTTTAATTAATGAAGTTTCAAATGACAACAGCAACGGAGATGGCAGTGCAGCACTAGCTTGGTTAATCGTTATCACCCTCTGTCACTAGGCAGATCTGTGAAGAGTGAGGAAGGACAAGGCTCATCCAAAGTGTCAGAGCCCCTCCTATACCTCATACAGAGTGTTAGCTCCTACAGTTTGACCTTTAAACATGCTGTTCTGCAAGGTAACTTGGCAAAAAAATCTTTTCCTGGCAGCAGATCATATGGCTGACACGGTAACAGCAGAATCGCTGGGCTCTGCACCAGTGGGTGCGAGCACATTCCTGCCCAGCCGCTGAGCTCTCGTTCCGTCCAAACACGCTGAGAAGGCACTGCGCTCCACCGCGGTTCTCCATCTTCTTGATGTTTCATTTTTATCAGCATTCGCTTGATTTATCATGAGATGTTTACTGTTTATCGGAAAAATGCGAGGAGCCTAGGCTATGAAAAATATGATGCATGATCAAAGGAAACTTCACTCCCTTCGTCTGCCACCCAACACCTCTTTTTTTGCAAGCAGCCTGTTTTGGCCTTGCCAATAGAGGGCCGTCACCAGGGGGCAAGTGCTCTCTTATGTGCCCTGTGGGGGCAAAAGCAGAATTAATGGTTGTCCTCTCTGTGGTGCAAGGCACAAACGACATCCAAACTGGCCACATACTGAATTTGGCATTATTCCTTACAGACACTTTTCTATTGTGTAGCACAGAGTCATTTCCACATTTTCATTCATGACTGCCAATTGTTTTTCCTCTGCTTCTCTTCAGAGATTCCTCAGATACTATTGCCTGAATTCAATACGCTTCCAGTAATGCGGTGGGAACGAGTTAAGGTAAATACTTTTGTCAAAGGGGTCTGTGCAGCAATCCTCCTCTGGTCACTGTAAGTTCTCATTGTTTCTCTATCATCATTTCAGCAAGAGCTGCTGGTCAGTTCAGGACTGAATAATCTATGTAAGTGTGGATGACGGGACAGATTCAGTCTGGGTCAAATTTTATAGATATGATGCATTCCCTTCTGTGTCTGCCAGTCTAATAAATGTATCATATGGCTGTAAAGCCAGTCCATTAAAAACTACCCAGAGGTAAAAATCCTGCCTAATCTTTAGATCGTCACACGGTTCCCATTCGTTTTTGACGCTCCAAGGTTAAAGTATTCATTAGCTGTGTAGAAGCTTCTGGGTAAAACACTGAGCACCAGGGCGGGGAGGGGGAAATGGGTGCTTTTGTTTTATGTTAAGATGTGTCTTAAGGTGTTTTAACTTTGTGGAACTCCATAGTAATAACTCAACATATGTTAAAATGTGGCTTAATGTATATTAATTGTTCCAGCACAACCATGGTCCAAAATTAACATTTAAGAAGTCCTGATTCATTGAATAAAAAAAAACATAATAAAAATAAACTGATTAAACAGGACAAAATGATGTTTACCCCAGCTTTTTGCGTTTTCAGTGAGTCATATCCGTAAGCATAATTAATATTCCTAAAATAATTTTGTGACCTTGTAAATATATTTTAAGATGTAATTTTTCAGGAAGCCATGTGCTGTGTGCGAAAATTTGAACAATTACTTTCACTTCTAATTTTACATTTCCTGACCTCCCACTGTATTGAAATATCTTTTTCCTTTTTTTATCCAAAGGTAGGTCTTGTAACTGAGCCTGTGATTCACAATAGCTTTGGAAATGTTCACTGAGTGTGGTGCCTTATTATGTAGAAGGTCAAAAGCACAGTCTGCTGGCTTCCTGAGGTGCAGAGGGACACGTGTCAGGCACTAAGTATGGCCACCCCTCTCACACAATCAATCCAGGCAAGTCAAATCCGATCCCATTACAAAGGCTTTCCTGGGAGCGGAAAATAGATAAATATTAATCAAGCATTGATTAAAGTGTTAAGACACTGGCTCATTAATTCACAGAGGCCACAATGCCAGCCCTCCTTTTCCTTCTGGGATAATGTACAGTACTTCACAGGCACAAGGAGAGATCCTCCCTTGCACAAAATTACTGTGGGGACCATTGTTAGGATCTCCCATTAGTTATGTGGGATAGTCCATGAAAGCACTGAGGATATGGGATGACAGACACCTCAGGGAAGCGAGGAAAAATGTGAGTAATGTCTGTGGCAGGAACACTATTGCTAGGAATAACCCATGGAACTTGCATGTTCCTGCCAGTCTTCCATCAGGTACATTAGACAGGGCCACAAGACATCACTGTGGATTTCCCAACAATTCTGCCCGCTCAAGGAGACAAAGCTTTAGGATCAGCTTTATGTTTAAGGCAAAAGATACTAGCTTCTGTTAAATTACCCTTTGTCCTCCCAGCAATGGGCCGTAGTTCACCTTGGGGGCCCACTCAAAAAGTCACTTTGAAGTCCTCCCAAGTGTAGTGACTGTTTGCTTGCCAACAGGGGGCACCAAAACCTTGGAGGGCCCCATGAAAATGCGTGGTTTGAGGGGTGGTAAACACTGCCGCTGAGATCACCAAAACCATAATGATTAAAAATGGGAGGATGGATTAGAATATCTTACTTATATTGTAGGTGTCATACTCTACAGCCCTTACACTGATCCATTGCATTTCATTCAATTCCAGCAGGAGGCCAGGGGTGGATGGGGTGGTTGCTATGCCAAATGTTTCATCAGTTCCAGGAGTTTATTATTCCAGCTGTGTGTGTAAAAGCTGGGAGTAGACATGATGTAGTCATTTTGAACCTTGGAACTGGATCCACTCTAGTTAAATGGAAAAGTAACGTGCTGAACATTAAGGATGCCAGTACCATTTAACTCTCCCTTTGGGCTGATGAATCCATGATTGGCTGCTTGACACAAACCAACTGTCACTAATAATGGAATTATAATGATAACAATGCATTAGAACAGGGTATTATAATATGGAAGAATTTGACACAGTGAGACAAGCTTTTTGTGTCTCTAATCTCCTGCCACTGTCAGAAAACTTTTTATCGTTGTGAACCAAGTTTAAAAAAAATAAATGTATTAAGTCAGCAGTTGCAGAGCTTTGAGATCTCTCCTTTGAGGCAAAGATTTTAACTGTATTTCACATTCGGTGGCGGAAAGGAACGCACCCATCGTTTTTTTTTTCTTTTCTTTTTAAACACACACCTACACAAAGCTGGGGGAATACACACACACAAAAGAAGTATTCTGCAAAATGACACTTAACTATCTCCCAGTCTTTTTTGTTTTATCTGATATAAAAAAAAATTCTGTAAATTTACAAGCGAGCTGTATTTTCAAAGCAAGTGGCTTTCTAGAAGCTCCACAATCAGAAATCCTGAGCCACATGGTTTGTATCCAGGTTTTATGTGGCTTTATCTGTCTTCCCTTAATTAGTTTAAGTAAAAAGGGCTTCAGCTCAAAAGAATAATAGAGTTATAAAGAGCCAATTTATGAGCTTATCAGTTGAAAACTTTTAGTTAAGAATCAAATCCCGAGATACACACAAAAAACAAAAGAGGCACCCTCTCTGTGTCTTCATCTGCATTGTGACTGCTTGGCAGCGGCCACAGTCCTATGCCATACAGTGTACAGATAGAACTGAACTGCAGTCCATGAGCTTTCAGTTTTCTAGAGATGCCCGAAACAAATTATGCTTTTGCCATGTATCATATAGACCAAGTTCATTTAATCAGTCAGTTCCCTGCTATTTATCTTTGGCGCTGGTGTAAAATAGCTCCAGTAAACCAAATAGAACACTGACAAGGCCTCATAATAAAATGATTGAAAGCTTTTTATTGATTCATGGATCCATATGCAGACATTTTGTTAACTTTTGGACGAAAATACTTCATGCCATTATAAAGTATGTGCTGATTAATGGCACAACAGACATATTAGATGTCCAGAACAATGTCTATAAAGTAACGCCCTTTCTTCTGAAATCCAAAGTCCATACATATGTGGACAAGGAATGAGGGAAATGCAGGATCATTTGCATTACAGTCACTGACTCCAGTCCAGCAGACCTTACTGGCCATATCTCAGATACATGGAAATAAGCAGGCTCCACAGTGTTGCAGCAAATGTAAATAAGATTTACAGTGGGCAGGATGAAAAACAAAATGCTCCTGTGAGCATTCAGCTAAGCATGGAAAAGTAATTTTCATATTGGCTGAGCAGCCAAGAAGGATGGTGGTGTTAATCTATTTCAGATATTCCTTGTATCGCTAGGATACAACCATACAGGATGACGGGGGAAAAAAATCTGCCTATGTAACAAACCATACATCAAAGGGACCTAGAGGCAGTTAGCATGAGGAATTCCACCCAGAGCTGAAAGCAGCAGGTCTGAAACGATGGCCGGATTCAGCTCCGGCCAAAATAAAATCCCCGATGGCCTCCTTGGAACAGAGAGAAAAACAATCAGCTTTGATTGGTCAATTGCTATTTGCAGTCTTCTTGCTCGATTTCACTTGGAGTCATGAAAACATACGCATGGGCTGCTGCTCTGCCCTTATCGAGGCTCCTCATTTGTCAAATAAGCCTCAGAGCCATCACTAACAGCGAACATAATTAGCCACGATAATGTAATAAGCCCCAGGTGATGACATAAATACTAACCAATAATGTAGTCAAACAACCAACACTATAATAACATTTTCTAACCATTAATGCAATTACACCGCATGACATAAAATATTCTGAATTACATTCTAGGTTGCTCATAATTTAATAACCTTCATGAACTAGTATAATAAAATTCAGAATCAATTAATTCAAAGCAATAGAGAGGTTCAAAAGGTGAGTCACATAGGATTTATAATCACAACTTAATAATAAATAACGAATCACATCTATTTGCTTTATGATTGATTCCAACATTCCATAGAATGGTGATATTAATTAACTATCCATATTTAATAATGACCTTATGACAAATATTTATCGTTATAAAGGCAGGTACTGTAGAATGTATGTAACCTCCTGCAATTCCTAAAAATTGCAGTTAGGGTTGAATGGTCTGTTTTTATTATTATTAGTATTATTATTTATTTTTTGCATTATACACTGAAGAAAAATATAAACGCAACACTCTTGTTTTTGCTCCCATTTTTCATGAGCTGAACTCAAACATCGGAAAATTTTTCTAC
>JAODJU010000040.1:33342591-33376318 GCA_026776725.1 Gnathonemus echidnorhynchus
CATTGAATTATAAAAATCATAATATTAAATAATTCTATACAGCTGATTGTAGACAAATTGCTGTTAACCTGAATATTATCTTTTTGTCTTGTTTCTTGCTAAGAAATGTTGTGTGGCACACAAAGCATACAGTGTTTTTTCCTTTTGCACATGCAGTATATGCTGCTACATGGTCAGTGTCATGCCCACGGAGGCGGGTTGAGCAGGTGCCGGACATTAGGGACTAATTGCCTCCCCTACATAAGGAAGGAGACGATCACCTTCAAACTGCGAAGTATTGCGCTAATGACCAGCCTTACCGAGCATTCTTCTGTCTTCCGATTCCCTTTGCTCCCGTTCCTTGCCCGTCTTCCTCTTGTGAGATCCTTACCTCCTTAGTCCAGCTCCCGTCCTTGATCCTCCAGTCCTGCTGAGCCCGGCTTCCCCTGTCATCCAGCCCTCCTGTTCCCCAGTCCAGTGTGTACCTGTCGGACGGACCCATCAGCTTTCGACCCACGCTCACGCCTCATGACCATGCTTACCGCTCACCTCCTTTGGACCTGGTTGCCGGATCATCACTCCTGGGAGGATTCCCTTGCCCAGCACCACCGTCCCGGTTACCCGGGTGGTGGTTCTCTTCCTTTTTGTCTGTGTCGGGTGGACGATTGCCGGTAACTGCTTGCCTTGTGCCACATTAAAACCCGGCTTTCCCCGTACTTCTGGATTTGTGTCTCCCTTACCAGCTCGGTGTGACAGTCAGTTTTTTTGTGTTTTTTTTCAAGCTTAAAAGTTGTTCATAGAGCAAACAATTAAAATTCTGTGCTCTGATTGTATTTGGATTGAAATCGTTTAATATTTCAATACACATGTTCTATTTGCTGCATTATAAAAAGGTACTGTAGTAAAGTAATATCTGCAGAAAAAACCATTAATCACTGTTATTTTGGATTTTCATCTGGTCTTTTATACAGAGCATCATTGTTAATGCATTTGTTGGTTTGTTGTGTGTTTCAATAAAATAAATTAAAACTGCTGCATTGTGTAGTCATTGACAAAAGAATTTAATTGGGATTTTCTCATCCCAAATATTTTAATTTGTATTTTAATAAGACTAGGATTTTAAGTATACTTGACTTAATATAATAAGTTCTGACTATTGTACTTTTAAGTAGCCTCCAATTTTCTTTTCTATTGCTGATTACTTAAAACATTTAAGTATATATAACAATTTTTTTTAAATTCTGACCATTGTACATTTAAGTTGACTATACTTGAAGAAATTAATTTTTTCTACTGTCAATAACTTTGACAATCACTTGACGAAAATGGTTTAAGTACAACCAACTTATCCGGGTTTACAGTGTACTTTATTGGGACTGTTCGCAATCTGCTAAAGCACATAAAAAGGCATGTGCTGAGAGATCAGTAAACAGCCATCATTCAATGGAGTCAACTGCACGAAAAGGGACCCAGCTCCATGCATCATTCTGAAAGGGACTGTCAGTTTCCAAAACACCAGCAACTATGTAACTGTGGTTCATCAAGGGGGCTTAGGACCATGCAGACAATAAACATGAAACTTGAGAGACAAGGCCATAATGCTCCACTCTCTCTGGAAACTGAAATTTGTCTGCAGTCAGCATTGCTGCCACCAAAGCACTTGCCAGAGTAGAAGTTCTTCTTGCAAAAATAGCTTTTGCTCAGAAAGAAGCAGATATTCTCAAAACAAAAGCTGAAATAAAAGCACAATTACATGTTATTCAACTAGAAAAAGCTGTTCCCACCCTCACAGAATCTGAAGTCTTAGAAGCAGCTGCAGTAAATGAAAATGAGGAGATAAGCCACCAGTCAGGGCATTACTTTGAGTTGAGCACTGGGGGCTTGACATCTCCGCCAATTTAAGGGGGTCAAGGGGGTTGTATTGGTTGGTTTTGATAATTTACACCCATGGTCAGACTAAAAAATATTGACATTGCACAGTGAGCTAATGAATATATTCAATAAAACTAGCTAAATAATGTCCATGTAAACCAGATTTTAACCCCCCAATGGGTGAAGACACCCGCAATGCTCTATATGTAGGAGGTATACCCAGTCTGCTTTGTCCTGCCTTCAGTTAGTTACAAATGCTGCAGCTAATCTAATAACTGGGACTAAAAAGAGGGATCACATCACCCCAGTCCTGGCCGCATTACTCTGGCTTCCAGTCTGTTTTAGGATAAAGTTTAAAATTTTACTGTTTGTTTTTAAAGCTTTACATAGGTTGGCCCCTCCCTACATTCTTGACCTGCTCCACATCCACAATGCTCCTAAGTAGCTAAGGTCCAATAACAAACTTTTACTGGTTTCACTTTTAAAGTTTTTTATTAAAGTATTCAAGCACGATTGAAGTGTAAGGGTGATGGTGCCTTCTCTGTTTACACACTCACCAAACTGGAACAATTTACAACTTGGCATCAGATCCTCCCCATCCCTCAGTACTTTCAAACTTAGAGGTAAAACCTGCTTGTAAACATTTTGCTTGACATCAATATTTATCTTGCTTTATGTTTCCATGTTGTTTTCTGTTATTTTGTAGATTGTTCAGTTTGATTGAAATTGTATGTATTTGTTGGCATTGAATTTTTTCTCTTGTACTGTTTGACTTTCCCTGAGGGTTGTACCACACTTTGGTCAACAACTGTTGTTTTAAATGTGCTTCATAGAAAAGTAAAGAAAGTAAAAAAGAAGAACCACCCCAATGTTATTCCAAAATACATGGCTCAGATCAGAAATCCACAGCTCAGCAAAATGATTGAACATACAATCAGCTACTCAATAACCACTGCAGGCTACAACTTTGCTACTCCAATGTCGCATCCAGATCTAGCAAACAGCCAAGCTATGCACCTCATAAGCCTCTTGCAGATACAATAGCTCTTGCAAAATACTTACTGCATCATGAAATGTGCAACTATGTTCTCATTTCAACCAGAAAATTAATGTGTTTGAAGACATTTTTATCTGTGCAATCTTAACCCTTTTATGGCAGGCTTGAACAGTGATCTAGGGCACCTGAGGTCATAGAAAGTACACTTAATAAACTGGAAACTTTCGAAAGGTCTCTGAAACAAACCAATAGATCTGGGACACGTACTCTTTGAACTAGAAGCAGCAAAATACTACTTTTGTGGGCACACAAAGACAGTCAAGCCACTCCCACAAAACAAAGGCAGGGAGCTGAATGACAATGCAGAAAGGGTTCACACCTGCAGTTACAAGCAACTGTACAGAGTTATGTGGGGAGTCATTCACTCCTACATCTTGCTACAAGATATGTCTAGTGAGGATCCTGCTACTTACAAGTAGGTAGTCCTCAATGACCAAAGCAACAAGATCAGAGTTCTTCCGACTTTTCAACATGAAATGAGAGGCAATCATCAAGATAGCTGGGAGAAGCACACACAACTTGCTGGGATCCATAGAGGGCAAAGCACACCTTCCCTTTAAACTTAGATTGAATGTGATATGATTCTTGATGACAGATATGAGATTCCCTCACCAGAAATCACACTTCACAATCCTCATCTCAGACCTCTGCAATCTGATTAAAGTAATAGATCCTCATGCAGACGTCCCCTTCTGACTGGAAAGAAATCTGCAAGGTCAGAGAGATGTTCAATGAGTCTTGCACAGTATCCTGATTTAGACTGGGTGATCTTGGGAGCGTTCTGTTAGAAAGGAGCTCGCAGGTCTATTGCTGTCAATGTACAAAAAACAAACATACTGGGAAATGGTTGCCTATCCTGTCTTGAACATTTTTACATTAATTTTGTTGTCAAAGTTACATGTTGTGTTACATGCCAGTCCACTGAATGAAAGACACCAGCCAACCAATGACTCAAACAGCAATAAAAGCAAGTTCTTTAAACTCTTAATGACAACATGCCTACCTTGTCCATAGAGGACAGAATCTTCATCATTCATACACAAGACAAAGAGGTTTGCAGAAAAGAAATTAATATATGGTTGACATCACTGCTCTTCTGTTCCTGAAGAAGTTGTCTCCTTAATAATTGTGAGCATGTTTTGAAACAACTTCTGTTACTGAAATGAATCTTGGAAAAATGGTCAATAATGAAAGTATATTTCTGAGCAGACATACCAAAAATATTTGAAAACAATATGCTAGCACCATGTTTACAGAAAAAAAGAGGAGTTGCCATTTGCCAACATTTGGTGTTTACCATGCTCACCAACAAAAATGGATAAGAGTAGAATTTGATTCTAGTGAAAAACATGGAGGTATTTCACTCAGTGATGTTCTTCTCAGAAGACTTGTTCTTTACAACTTACTCCTAATTACTGGTGTATTTATATAGGGGATTAATTGCTCTTACTACAGACATTCAAAAAATGCTTCATGGTTTCACAGTTCCAAATGTCCCATTGTTTCAAAGAGGCAACTGTAATCACTAGAGGGTTTTGTGTAATCAAAATAATGATCCCATGGAAAGAACTAAATGAAATTTAGAATGAAAGCATATGTGTTTCATAATCTACTGTAGTCATCTGTAAGGAAAAGCAGTAAAGATGCCCCAATGTTCTTGTTGATCATTTGAATACAGACAATGTTAGCAAGTTATGATCATGGGGGAAGTCTGGGAGAGAATTTGGCACCACTAGGGTGCTAAGGAAGATAATTCAATTGACAGCGGCCAGAGAAGTGGGAAAACTCCATCCTGTCTCATCCCTGCCCCAGGCTCCTCACAGTCCAGGGGGTCACTCTTTATATGTAAATTCACTCACAACACCTACACACAGCACCTTGGCAGGGAGGGTCTTTTGGGGTATAAAGGCAGGTGAAGAACTGTCCTTAATTTGTATTTGAGCTGCCTTTCAGTACCCGGTGTATGTCTACATTGTATTACATTATATTATTTTTTACTGTTCAATAAAAACACCATTTTGCTGAAACTGCGGAGACTCTGCAAGTGGATTCCTTACACATCTATGGTGTAAGTGCTGCTCAAGAGGGAGTGAGCGAGTGGCACAGATGCCGTACAGTTTCTACTCAGAAACCTATATATAGATGATAGACTTTCCTCTGTGAGCAGTGATGAAGAAGCCATAGATCATCTGAAAGAAACTAAGATGATGTTAGATAGGTCACAAATAAAGCTTCACATGGTCATGAAAATATTCTCAATAGGAGAAGAGCTTTGAAGAAAAAGACCTTAAAAACATATAAACCTATCAGTGGATGTTCTGTCTCCCCCAACAAAACCTAGGTCTAGAAGATGACACTTTCCCTTTCAGTTTGTCTACGCATAAATCTGTGTGTCCCCTGTGGGATTTTCTGTGCCAACCATGGTGCAAAGCTGAGACTTAGTTGTGAGGTGGACACTCACATCTCTCAAAAATAATGTACAATGGTGAACTTGGAAAAAAATTCCTTGATAGAGTCAGAACAGCTCCCAAGGGGAATAAGCAAAGAGCAAGAACCAGAAACACAAGCCAAAGTCAATATCGAACAACACAAGCAAAGCAGAGAATACCGGATTCCAATGGAATGAGCAGAGCTGAGTTTCTTGCAGATGTGGTGAGTTTTGAACCAGGCACAATAAGGAACCGGAAACAGGAAAGTGAAGGAAAGATTTGCAACTGGAGTGGATGGAATGGATTGTACTGTAGTAGGTGAATATATGAAGACCTGAAATGGATCTAAAAGGGAAATGACACACGCAGCAGTATATAGACACAGCAACATGTAACATGCATGTTTCATAATGGGAATGTCTTAGCTCCAAAACTGCATCATACTATTCCTCATATGGAACATTGAGCAGCAGTTTTGGTTGCAGCGATAGCTTTTAAAATATAGCTGATTGAAGAAACAGGTATTGAGATCCAAGCAACAAAGTTCTACACAGGAAGGGAAATCATACTGGGGTACATCCACAACTTGCTATCAGTTCTATGTTATTCTTTCCAACAGAGTGCCTTGTATCAGAAAATCTACAATCCCAAACCATAGCAATTTGTTAGTACAGAAAACAATGCAGCAGGCTATGGACTCAAATAGGTACCTGTAGGACTTCTGAAAAACACAAAGTAGTTGTCTGGTCCCGCTTTTCTACCAGTTCTTGAAAAGGCAGAGGGCAGTCAGTTAAACATTTCTGAGCTAGTAAAACTTGACAAAAAATGTACGAATAAAACCAGAGGTCAGCACATTCAACAATGATGTTAAAACAATATGAGTTCACACTAATTTGAGAGATTCTTGCTTTGAAAGTCTCTTACAAGTTATAACAATACTGATTAGCAGTGTTTAGACAGCCTGTAAATCCCCATAATCTTGAAATTTATAAAAGAGGAAGTCTTTGAAAATAGATTAAGTGCCTGTCAAGAGGTCAACTGAACAATGTTCTTGACAAAAATGTTCTTGTATAAGTAGGAGGATGTACATCAGCAGATGATACAATATGGGAAGTAAAACAACAAACGGTTATACCAAAAAAAAAAAAAAAAACACATCACTATCTTGTTGGTAAAATAACATCATGAGGAAGTTACTCACTAGGGACGACACTTAACAGAAGGTGCAGTGGGATCAGCAGGCTTAAGTGGATTCTTGGCAGCAAGAAGAATGTCTGTAATGTACAGTGGTACCTCAGAACTCGAACTTAATCCATTCAGAACTCAGGATCGAATCCTAAAAAGTTCGAGTTCTGATCGAATTTTCCCCATAAGAAATAATGAAAATCCAATTACCGTACTTGGTTCCCGGCCCCAAAAATTACACCGAAATGTTTTTTTTTTTGTATTTAAACACAAAAATGAACTGGATAAAACAAGAACAGCATATACTGTACTAAACACATCTAAGCACATTTATCTAAACAGTAATTTTTAAAGTAAGAAAATAAATGCATCCAAACAATGTGTCCTGCCCCAATTGTCCACTCCTTCCGTGTGCCACGCCCCCTCGTTAACCTCGTGTGGAATCCCCGTGTGATCAGCTGTTTCTGGTTGTTGTCATTAGTCCTCTGTATTTAGTTCGCGTTTCAGTTTGTTTCCCCAGTCCGGTCATTGTATTGTCCATCTGCGTTTTACCTGCCTTATTTGTAATTAAACCCCCGTATTCTCCAATACCCCTGACGTCTGCGCCTTTGTCTCCGTTCCATCCCCGCTGGGCACGACAATTTTATTATAATTAAACGTATTAATGGTTTATTATTAATATTAAAACAATTAATAAGAAATCTTTATTTTAAAATGTATTTTATTATATAATAATAATTACTGTTACTGTCTATCAGTGTCTAAATGTATTTTTACTGTCTAAATTTATGTATTCGGCTAGTGTAAACATGCATGATGCTATCACAGTGAATGCGAGGCTGAGACTGAAGCATTACCCTTTGTTTTCGCTGAGAGACATGTCGCGTGACTCATTTCCCCACGTGTACAAGTTATCTTAGGTCGGTGTTCACGATTTGACTTCTGAGATTCAGATCGAGTTCTAGGTAATTTTTTTTCGAACTGGTTGGTTCGACTTTTAAGAAATTCGAGTTATAATGAGTTTGAGAACTGAGGTACCACTGTAATTCACAAGTGTACAACTTCAACTTGGGAAATTTGTTGAACAAATGTAAGACTTACCATTGAACTAACTCACTCCTGGGCCGCCCTATACTCACATAGGCCTGGATGTCTTCAGACCACAGAGGATTATTGCAGACTGAACCAGAGGTTTTCTCTGAGAGTAAGAAGCAGACAGTTATTTTCAAGTCTTTGAATACTAGAATTCCCCGTAAAGTGGTAATTGAATGCATGACCACTTCAAGCTTCATTAGTGCCCTGAAAAGATTATTCACCATTAGGGGGCCTATAAAGCCTCTGGTTGGACAGGGGCACAAATTTTATTAGTGCATGCAAAGAAATAAACATCAGCGCAGGTGATAAAGACTTGAGAAGTTTATCATCAGGAACAAGGGTGTACCTGTTTCTTTAGATCTTCTCAGTCCTCTCATATAAGAAGGGTGTGAAAGAATGATGGAAATTGCACAATGGTCTTGGATAGCATGAAAATAAAGGTTGGATCCATTAGTCTTAATTTGAAATCCTGGTCACTTTAATGGCTGAAGTTCATTAATATCTTTTTGTTAAGTATAGAACCTTGTAGGGTAATTTCAGAAATGGTAGAAAGAAAAACAGCTTTTTTTCTAATGAAAAAAATACCAAGAAAATAGGCCCTCTCCATGCAGAAGGTCTTGTCTTATTGAAATGAGAAATTACTGTCCTCTTGGCAGCATTATGGAAACAATTGTAAAGCAACGATGGAAAGATACAAAAAGCAAAAGTGAAAATTGCTAAAGAAGGAATGTACAAAGAATTACAAAAACCCATATCAGAAATGGCATTACACCTTCCAGAAGAATAATGATGGGATGATGATTCAAATATGGAGTGTTCTGGGCTGGGCTTCTTGGCCTTCATGCAGAAGGATGCAGAACTGACTTGTATGTAACCTAGTTGGACAGTTAATGTAGCCCATGGTAGTATGTTTTACTATTAGACACAAACAGTTACAGTGAGTTGACTTAAAACAGCTCTTTTTCTTTGGCTGCGAATTGTGTTAATATAATGAAATAACATTGTTTTGTTACAACTGGATATTCAGTAAAAAATGGTTTTTCTTTACCACTTCATAAGGTAATTATAGGATATATTAGACATTACATGGAACTGGAAGATTTACCCATATTTCTTGTTTAGAAAATTTAGATATATCAGCGATAATTACAGCCAAGTGTTTTATGTAGTTAGCTTCAAGTAAGAATTTCATAAAGCAAATTCTCAAATTAAAGATCTATTTCTGTTGCATTTTTAATGGTATGTGCAAATAAAGAATTTATTGGTGATGTTTGCTACCTGCTATGTCACCCAAAGGGTGTGTTGAGAGGTGAATATATGCAGATTGATTATTGAACGTAATCCAATTTCTTTTAGAATTATATTAAAAAGTGGCAACCAAAATATACAAATTTTGAGGTGGAATTCACCTTCACAAATACTACTCGCACACTTAATTTCCTTATATTAACACACTTTCTATACCTGTATTTCTCTTGCTTTCCTTTAATTACATGCAGACATTATTGCTGTTGAAACCACCAGTAATCACAAGGTGCACATCTACAGGCATTAAGATAATAAATAAAATAATAAAAAAACACTGTGTGTGTGGCTATAAAGCTTTAGATTACATTTTTTAAATAGTTTCCTCAAACATGCAGTGGGTCATTATTACTACCTTACAAAGCACTCTGTCCCAGCAGAAATTAAGCTGCATAATTAGGAGGTGTGCTAAGTGTCCGCACAGCACCGGCACGCTCTATAAACTATAAACGTGACCTTATAAGATTCTGTCCAGGGGAGAAACTGCTTTGAGACCTGAATCCATACTTAATGACCTGTGTGACAGGAAAGTGATACATTAGCAATGACGAGGCCACCTTTGCCTCTCTGCTTTTCACTGTGGGGATGTCTCATCATTCAAGCAATTTTTCATCCCATTTAAGGTCCTTCATACGCCAGGGCTCAGGCGAAAATGCTACCTTATCATGTATTCCTTATTTGGTGCTGGATATCATCTACAATTACAATACAAAACAATGCACATTGACCATTTCTAGCACTACACAATCAAAATAAACAAGCAACAACATTCACAAAATGTTAATTGCTGGATATCTATTTAGTCACATGAAATGTATGAACCTTATTGCTTTTGTTCCATTATTCTTATTATTTTTCCTTGCTGGGCAGCAAAGTCCTAGAAAAACCAAACATGGCAGGTAATCTTCCCCATTTTTCAGTCAACCAAGATCAGACCAAACAACCTCAAGGTGGCACTAACCATTGCACATTTTGGCAAATTTCTCACGAAGCATATGAGACAGCATCAAATTTCTCATGTTTTTTGAAACAGTTATGTAAGCCCAATCTAACGACATAAAAAACAGCACCCAAACCGTCTTTGATCTCCTGTGACTACATGACAACTGAAGAACACATTTTGCATAAAATTAACACAAAACTTCACAAGGATCATCTGACTTTGCAGATAAGTTGTTCAAGAAATGTCAATATGTCCAATGGTTTTCCTATTGTCATCATAGGAATTTATTAAAATATTGGGCATAATCAAGACAACATTCCATGGAAGGGTTTCAGTTTCTCTGAATGTACTCTTGTATGTGGCATTGTAATAAGATGCTTATATATTAATAATTATACATGCTAGAATCAAAGTTTTGCTTTCAAATGAATGTATCAATATGGCTGAATCTAAGGATCTCATATATTTCAAGTCTGCCATCTTGGATATCCCATTATCTTGAACTGGTAAAAAAAGGCCTTGACCATTCACCCAAGTTGCACTAAACTTGATGAAAAAATCATCTATTCACAAACAAAAGCTGTAAAATGATTTACCCAGTATAATCTGACAAACTTTTACCAAATATAACGTCTATCTTTTTAATCCAAGGTTTAGTTCTGAAGAATTTTTTTTTTAATCGTGTGTGTGTGTGTGTGTGTGTGTGTGTATGTATGTATGTATATATATATATATATATATATATCAGAGTCCTGCACTGGGTCGGGTACCCGCAGATAGTTGCTGAAGCGGGCGGATTTTAATGTTCTGTAATTTTACGGGCGGGTATGCGGGCAGGTAATTCATTACACATGGGCTGGTAGCAGGTCAATCAAAACAGTATTGTAGCCTGCAAAAGTAACATATAAGCGAAAGTATCTATGTATTAGACTATCATGTACAAATTGTCATCATCACAGTGTGTTCAGTATGTTGGGGGTACCTTATGGTGCTTTCGATTATTTCTAAAAACGTCACGAAACGTCACGAAAAACGCTACTTCCCATCGGAAACACGCCTCTTTTATGACGTTGATGTCAGACAAGATTTTATTTATTTATTTTTATGTTGTCTGAGTTGGCCCTGGGACGTAATTTCAACATGGCGGCTTACACACGCAACAGTAATTATATTTTATAAATCTTCAAAAATGTTTATTTTGTTAAATGTATTAATAGTTATAAATGTAACTACACGTGTTCGATTTAGAGAATACCATATCATGATGGTAAACAGTGTCCTATCATGCAATATCAGATTTTTACCAGACTTTTTTGGTTTGTTTGGTTTGGTTTGTTTGTAGTTTGCTTGCCTCTCGAAAAAAGAATATTGCTATGAATGTGTTAAAATATTTTATAAAGCTTTTAATGTGGTTTGACTAGTTTTTGTTTTCTTGTGTTTCTTGTTTGCTTGTCTCTCAGAAAAAATAATCTCACTCCAAATCTGCTAAAATATAAAGCAACAACACACAGCAGCATGTTCATGGAGGCAGCCATGTTTGTTCCGAGATGTGGTAGCTCAAACAGGAGATTGTCGGATGTGATGTCACTCAACTCGGAATTTCCGAGTTCCGAGAGAAAAACGAACGCACCATTAGATAACTGTCTCAACAAACATTTACATACATGTCTGAATCCTTGCCATAGCGTGTTGTCATGTAGGCCTAGCGCTTGTCACGTTGAGATGTGCATAGAACAAATAATTGTGTGTCATTTATCACGGGTATGGGCAGGTAATGGGTGGAATGTTAACGGGCCCGGGCGGGTGTGGATTTAACTTTGAAATAATCACGGGTGCACGGGTGGGTGTGGTGCTGTACATCATGCAATAAAAATTCTTCAATGTCACAAACGTGTTGAATTAAAAAAAAAATCTTTCAAAAGTACTAAGCAAACTAACAAGATCTCTAGTGGCCAAATCATCAACTCAGGAGGCCCAGAGTTTGAGACCAGTTAGCACTGTGTATTGATTCGTCTGCAGGCTATGCCAACCCCCCTGCAGGGTGTACCTTTAAAGATAAATCACATTTTTTAAAAGCAATATTTGCAATATGTAATTCATGAAACACTGAGGTTATTCATATTGTGCATATCTGACACAAAAGTTTTCAGCTTTCAGCAAACCCAATGAAACACTAAGCAATTAAGGAGAGATATAAGACATTTTACATTTCTGATCATGGCTCATGAGTCGTCGTTCACTGGGTCAATATGAATCTCTTGATACTGATAGAGCCCAAATCGAACCTGGTAATAATTTGTTTGTTAAATGACTAATAATAATGTTACATGTTTTCACAAAATTGGGTATTGTCACATCCGATTCTCCTGTGTGCCACGCCCCCTCATTAACCTCCCCGCGTTGACTAGCTGTTTTGTGTTGTTTCTGATTAGTCCTATGTATTTCAGTCCGCGATCTCAAGGATCTCCATCTCCCCGACCCTGATTCCCCGCTCCCTGCACAGCCTATGGTTCATGACAGTTATGGTTCATCTACAGACTATGCTGATCAAAGGTTGTTAAAGAAAAGTTTCTCTGGATATGTTTTTGCCTCTGGAAAGATTCAGAATGCATTCTGATTCTTAGCTGTTTGTCCCCAGATTATTGGCCTTTACTTTTTCAAGGTAATGTCTGATTCTGACAAAATCCTATATTTTTGGATTATCTTTTATTTTTGCAACTACTTTTATCAAACATAAGAAAAAAGTAATTATGTGCACAAAAGCCCTTGCATCTGCACAATGTATGGAAGATCCTATTTATGGTCATCTCATATGTGAAAAAATGTGAAAGCTACAATCCAAATACTTTAATATGAAGCAGGAATACATTTCATTCCAATTTCTCTTGTCAGCATCTTTGAACTATGACATTTACATCATGCATATTACTGTAATATTTGTTAAAATAAAGTCATGTGTGAGTAATGCTAAAAATCTATATTCTTAAGTCTACAGTACTGTGACCTGATCAAAAGGTTGTGGATGTTGAGAGCCCAAATATAAATATTATCTTTATATTATAAATGGGCTGGTATACTTATACAAATTGGTGGTGGTATTAACATTATTTAAAAAATGACTAATTTTCCACATGCAAGACAAGACAGTTAAACCACAATTTGCCTTGATATTCACAGGTCATCAGTGGAATACAATGCTAAGGAAATCAACAGAAGGGGCGGGTGTGTGACTGACTCTGTTCTCACAAAGAAATGTATATCACTTTGGGTAAAGGTGTCTGATAAATAAAATGAAAAGCAATCTATGCCAAGATTGCAAATCTGAAATTACTAGGACCCCGGTAATCGTCAGTACAGCTAAATATGTAAACTGAATTGCTAAGAAAAACAAGTGGTGTGATAAGTAATGATTAATATAAACAAAGATATATATATATATGATTTTGTCAATGGGCAGATGTAAAGCTTTAATAACATGAAGTTTAAGGAATAAGGACACACTCACATGTCAAGGGCTAATGAATTTCTTAATTTCCATTTTTTATTTTAACATATATTTAAAGAAAACATAATTAACCCAGTCCTGGAAATTTTCATTGAAACAATTTAGGTTAACAGCACAACTTCCTCCTGGGCCTTAATCTAGCAATATTTTGGTTCTGATTTCAGGGAATTAACTACTCTGTTAGTGGTGTAGCCATCAAAATCAGCACTGTTGGTCAGTAAAAATGATAATAAAATAGAAAAGTAGCATGTTAATGCACAGAATGCTGTCCTTTAGATACATTCTGCATTGGTTATCTTCTACTATAGAGTAGCATTCCTCAGCAGTTACACGGAGTAATAATACCTTTATAATTAATTTGTTGCATATTTACTTACAATTTTAGTAGACATTTAAGCATAATGTCTAAAAAACTGAGCTAATTTAAGATTTTTTTTTCTGGATGTATAGCATATTTTGTAAAGCAGTAGACATACAAGCACATTGGTCCATAGGTTAAGTAATTTCAAACCTTAACTGTCTCCTTCAGAAATTCATATAAGGTACCTGGTGTCTGTTTCCAGTCATCACTCTGCACCACCAGCAAAGGCAGCATTCAGTAATGAAAGTGAAATGAAAACCAAATGTCATTTGAAGACACAGGCCGTTTCCTGGCTTCGTCGGTGCAGTCATTTTTCTTGTTAATGTAGCATGTCGAATTTGGAAGGCGATGGCTCGAAAATGAAAGGTTGCATGTCTCACTTCGTTGGCAATATGTATCTGATATCCACAGTAAATCAAGGCGGCAAAGGGAACACATGTTAATGGGAGCCACTAAATTGGAATGGAATTTGTTTTAAGGAGAAACACTGTCTGCATAAAGGAAACAGAGCCATTTATTTTGTTTTCAGAGGAAGAGTAGAGAAGAAGGATTGAACAGAGGGATTGTTGTCCTGAAATAGCCCTTGCATGAGGTCTCTCCTAGTTATCCGATTAAGAATTCATTCGGGACAAAAAAATAGAAGGAGGTGTTTTTTCTTCCCTGTTTTCTCATTTTATGTTCTTTTAGATTAGAATATCAGGTTGTTACTTATCCTTGCAGGACTAAATTGGAGGTTTATTTATTGGTCTGTTTATTTGTTTGTTTGTTTATTTATTTAAACAGTATTGTCTTTAATAGGCCTGTCAGAGATCTTCAGCTCTAAAAAAAGGCACATATGATGTGCAATCAACAACATTACATACAGTCTGCAGAAAACAACTTGCCGTTACAGGGAAAGATGCTATCAATTTTTTGCGACACTGCAGGGATCCTTGCAATCTGCTACATAAAAACATGTTGTGAATTTCAGAAAATGATATTCTCTTAAAAACAAGAGCATACTTCTTCTTCCTACCAAAGAGATCAGGTCATGTGCCGATTCACATGTAAGTGTGCAGCACTGATCACCATGTGGAAAATTTCAACTCACTAACATCATTTGGACATTTAAGGAGTAGCCTGCATTGGGACTGACCGGAACCCATGCAGTGTGTTTAATTGTACTGGGAGGCTGGGTGTTCATTTAAAGGGTGAAACATCCACCCTCCAGCTTTCTGGACAGGGACAGTGGGAGCATAAATGAGTGTTACCCTTCTGCCAGCCCAGTCGGCATTCCTGAGGAGGCCAACACCTCATACCCTACTGAGGAAAACATGAGCATCAGCAACCAGGCTCTGACAGAGAACCACTCCATTCCTCTGTAGCTGTTCACAGGAAGTTCTTTACTTTTATATGAATACAGAAACACACAGCTAAAACTGTAGATTAACATAACACTGCCTCTAAATGTACTGAGAGTCATACATTGGACACACCAGCAAAAAAGCTCAAAGTTCACAGGAAAGAACTTAATATATACAGCAAGGTTATCTTTGTGAGTCCCAAAGTGTACTCAAAATATACACAGAAAACTTCCTGTGGTACTGCTGTATTGTGCTACATAAATGTGTTTGTTTTAATGGAAAGAACAGCGTGAACAAATGTATTAGACAGCAAAAGAGAGAATAAATGTGTTCCTCCTTCCACCAGCCCAAAGCCGTCCGACACACAGATCTGGTGCACTGCGGGGGCCTGATGAATCGAGCTGTCACTTGTGCTAATTCTCTCATCCAGGACCCATGAGCCTGTAGCTAAAGCAGAGGCCCACTACTGATGCTGCAGCCTGGATCCCACAGTGTCAGAGGAGGAGTCAGTGTGTCCCTGCTCTGCTTACAGTTTATTGCATTTCTTACCTACAGACCGTCTATCCATCCATGTAGATTCCATAACTGCTTAATCCTGGAGCCTATCCAAGGAAAGAAAGGGCACCATGCAAGGAACACCCTAAACAGCAGGCATTATTATTGCAATTTCACAGCAACATCTACAGTTGAATCGCTACATATTTAAACATTTGATCATACTTCTGCAGTCAGTTAATGTAATTTCAAGGAACTTGAACCACCAACCTGATAAATGAAAGTTTGTTTCCTGAACCACTACACTTCATGGGCTCTGTAAAGAAAGCCCCACAGACTTGGAGGATAAATTAACAGAAGCAGATGAAAGCAGAGCACAATTAGAGGTGTTGGGGGAATTGTTTGTCCAGGCTATAATGATTTTCTATAAGTGTACAAGCAAGAAATAAAGAAAATATGCATAAATTAAATTTCCCCTTATACTGTTCATACAAATTTTACACAAATGAGTCCCACACAACAAATGATGACTGAAACAAAATTAAGAGTATTTTTCTAGGACTTATATACATATACATCTTTTATTTTCCAGCTCCACATTCCCTTGCACCTCAAAACATGTCATGACATTTCAAAAAAGGACAAGATAAATTGATAACAAAAAGGGGAAAACTGGGTAAAATCACAGAAAAAAATGATGATCTCCTTCTCTGACCCAAGAAATGTGTCCTTTTTGTTCTGCACAGCGGAAAAGCCGTATTTATTATGTTCACCTCTGGAATAAAGCAGAAGATGTTCCCTTTTAGCTGTGTCACCACCGATGGCTTGGGAGCTGCCTGACTGCACCCCGTGACTGGTGAGGGTGAAAGCCGTCGCTTGTGCAATGTCATAATGAAAATAATGCCATGACGTCGCCACATGTGCATCACCATTTTTACCACTTTAAATTAGGTCACCATCATTCGCTGTGGTGTCAATAAAAGATTTGCTAAAGGAAGAATCAGTGGACAGTGTGTTACCTTCCCCAGTACGAATGTAGGTCCAGTGGCTGTGTTTATGATCATCAGTGGGTTTCAGGTTTTGTGCTAAACAACCAATAAGCATCCATCAGATTACACAAAACTAATTGTATTCATTCCACCCAGCTGTACGATTTCCTTATATATAGGTAACAGGCAAAAACTAATGTGTCAATTGCCTGCAATAATTATTGGTTTATTTAGAACAATTAATCAGTTGGTTTTCGTAAAAATAAAAATATAAAATGATCCGCACTTAACTCATTTAGCTAATAATACCTGTTTTGAGTTTGCTATATGAATACTACACTGGTGCTTATTTGTTGATTTGATTCACACTACACGGGTACAAAATTAACAATAACAGTGCTAGCTTGCATTATAAATACACAGGTAAAGCAATTTCCTATTTACAACAAATCCTGGATAATATTTATGAACACATCTTACATTCTTATAATCTACAATGCATACTGGTTTACACCTGAGCTTTTCGGGGGACAGCAGGTCATGTAAATGGTGAGATAAATGGGGGAGATGTGAACAGAAAAGCTTTAATGAATTTTACTCATTTACATTAATTGTGCCGATGATACACGTTTATCATGAAAGTCCTAATATAAATATGTATTTGTACATGGTATGTTATGTGTTCTGGACCTTATTTTATAGCACTAATTATATAATGTGACCGTGATATATTAGGACTACCATCATTAAGCCATTAAACAGAAAATAAACACGTAATATTCCAAAGTAATTACACGAGTGAATATATAATTACATAAAGTTACATAAAGAAGCAACATCCAGAAGACCCACCACACATATACGAGGTGTGGCGCTCCAGTCCATGAGAACTACAAGGTGTGCCGATTCTCAACTTGTAATAAGCCCAGTGATTTAATGAATTTAATTATTTAATTCACCTAAGTCAGCATGTGCTGGCTGAAGGGTACGTACCATTTTCATTCACTATAGGCCAGTATTTCCCAATCCTCCCAGGTAGGCAGTTGGGAGGGAGTAAAAATGTGGACTGTCTGGCAGGGAGCTGGGAGGGAGCAAAAACGTGGACTGTCTGTGGGTCCCCGAGGACCGGGTTGGGAAATACTGGTATAGGTTTTAATAGTTTTGCTATTACACCTGTTCCCACAATGTGAATTGCGGCATATGCAATTTATGAATGAGGAGCAGATGCAAGCTGCAGATCTCTGCTGGCTTTCCCACAGAGGAAAGCACTGCATTCTCAGTTAGCCTTCAGTTAGCTTTGCTTGGGAAGTTTTTTTATGGGTGTAACCAAAAAGTGATTTGAATCGCACATCCAGCCCAAGTCCAGCCATGCAGCTGCATCAATTCAAAATCTCCAATCCAGCCGAAATTTAGGAGGAAGGAAATCAGCCAAAAACAATAAAGATGATAAAGATGTCATGAATCGATACACCCATCTTGACACTATTACTGCTTATTATTACTGCATATAATCTGTTTTCATATCAAGATCTTACGATCAACTTCACTTACCTAAAGCCAAATGATTTTTGCTGTGCAAAACTAATATGATTGGATTTATGTTTTTCCTTCATAAATATGACATTTCAGTACATTTTATATTGATCAAAATAGTATTGAATCACAGCCAAATCGTGCCAAATTATCATAGAGCATGGGGAACATATATGCCCCTACTTATTTTTACAAAATCTACTACATGGCTGTAAATACAAGCAAACAACAGAAAAGTATCTGCAAAACTTATAAAGTTGAACATAGAATAAACTTTGACACCTGAAGAAATGGTTCATCTTATGAAGTGTTTTAACCATAATGGTTACTGGCTTGTTTAGCTCTTGAGTGCTCTGGGTCTAACCCTATTTTTCTATAAACCTTTTTATATTGCATCGTTTTGTATAACGTGAGGTGTGGAGGAAACATATTTGTGGCATTATAGCAGAAATTGTATATGTATGTAAAAAATATATATGTATTTTTATCATGTTACGTTAGAGAAGGATAAGTCTACAGATGGGAGATCTCTCACTGATCTGTTTGTGTTAATGTAATATTTTCTCATAATTTGATTCATTGCGATAATTTGCTCAACCTAGAGTACATTACCACAGAATTTAATATTCAATCAGTCAATAAATCAATCAAATAATCAATCAATCAATAACAAAAAGCAGCTAACTAACCAGAATATTTGAAATAATGGATATAATCTGACTGATTTATTTAAGGGCCAAAGATTGGCTTCATTCATCTATTCTGTACAGGTGTTCTATTGCCTGAACTCCAATTTCACATAATTGAAAAATTATAGGGTTGGTTTAATGTGATTTGCATCATGCCATCCATTCAATCAGCTCAGTCAAGGCTAATTAATTCTAACAGAATTAATAGAAAAAAAACATGCATACCTTGTGACTCTCAAGAACTGGAGATGCCAGCCTGTGGCATACGAATATAAGTGATCAGAAGCAGGTGAACACATTGCGATTAAGGTAAAACAGTTAAATAAACTAACTTAAAACGTAGGGAAGTCTTTAAAACAGGATGAAGGAGCAACTAAAGGCTGCACACCTTGACAAGGAGAACGTGAACACATACAGCCATAGGTGACCTACAGACAGTCCTCGTTCACTTTCAGGATAGGGTCCTGCTTTCATTTCTTGGGTTCAGGTGGCATTAGGGGAAACTGCTAAACTATTCCAAAAAAATGACCTTTCTATTTTCATTCCTGCAAGCAGGTGGTGCAGTTTGTGTCTTGATATGTCCGTTGTGGAGATCCAGAGGCTAGTAGTCTTTTTTTTACAATGTTCCCAGTTTCTCTAGTTCTGTAGCATTGATGTTGTTGACCAGACTCATGGAGACTGGCAGAACACCAATATCCACGTTAGCTCCTGCACCAGTTTCAGTTGGGGGCACTGCACTACTGGATATGCACAATGCAGTAGTTCAGTACAAATTTGTTCACTGTACATTCCATGCCAGGTGGAGGTGTGTAGGCTTCCCAAGCACTGTGCCTCCACCACATCATTGAAACTTTGTCCACTTATCTTCTATGCCATTTTGGTCTCATTTGCATTACTGTTTGCTGGGAAATAAAACTCGTATTTGTACACAGTTGTTTTCTCACTGGCAGATCTACAGTTTTCTTTCACTGGTGGAGGATTCATTTTAGGCCAAAGTTTCACTGTTCCACATTTAAGATTCCATTTTTGGAATGCTGAGCAGAATGCCATCAGATATTACAAAAATAAATAATTTTAACAATGAAATACAATACATTGCATTGACCTTGACCCGTGGATATACACAAAGGTGCAAATGGTTACAGTGAATAAAAAGAAGGAGAGTAAAAGGGCTCTAGTGCTATTGCCATGTTCTCATGTTTTCCTGGTAACATTTCTAATGTCCTTTATGTTTTACCACCATTCACTGGAAAAGTCTATAGTTAGTATACACATGTCCATGTATGTGTTTCAGGAACAAGTACAAATCATAAAGTCAATAACCAAAATCTTAAACAAACTTAATGGAAAAAAATATGCCTGAATAAAAAATACTTTTTTGATTTTGTATCACTTATTTTGCTCTTTGCAAGACTCCTTTCACGTCCATCATCCATCTAACTGTTGTTTCTTGTTTGTCATTTTGTCTCCGAGGAAATGCCCACATTCACCATCCATCATATAATATTGAGAAGTAGCATACCTTCTCGCAGTCTTTTTCCTACGTATCGCTCACATTCCCCCACCCTTTCACTTCCCATTTTCTACTTTTTTCAAAACAAAAGGCATTATAGGTGAGTTAAAATCACGTGTCACTCCCCCGTTACAGATTGTCTTGTAGCCTCTCCATGTACGTTCTGATTTCTGCGGACTGTCCTAGGTCCATGTCCTGACAGACCCACTTGATGTCATCTTCATTGCCTATTAGGATGGAGTTGGTGTACGGGCCCCCGTCATCTGGAAGGATGGTGGCAAATGAGGTGAACTTAACCCTCTTGCGCTTGGCGCTGGGCGAGTTGTTGAGCAACTCGGACTTGGGGTCTTTGCCATTGCAGGGCCCTTGGTCAGCGGGGCGATGGATTTGGCCTTGGATGTTCTTCTGAATTCCACCATTCAGCAGGTATTTGCTCTCCTCATAGCCATCGCCACGGTCGATGATGGTGGTGCACTCATCCGGCTGAGGGGACGTGTCCCTGTGATGCTCCAGGAGCTCCGCTTCATTGCCCAGCCACACCCAGTCATGGGCGTGGTTCATGTTTCCCTGCTCCAGCACTGGCAGCTGCTTGTGCCGGTATTTGAAAGCGAAGGTCACACAGTTGATGAGAAAGACTAGGATGGCCAAGCAGAAAACACCCAAGAGGGCATACATCCCGATCTCCAGGTCAGACAACCCTCTACTGGCATGGGACAGGTTGCTTTCAGCTCCTCCTGGGAGATCCACCTGCGCAGGGAAGCTGGTGAGGTCCACAGGGATGATTACACCCTGTCCCCCAGTGCCTCCTGCCAGCTTGCTGCCCCCAGCATGGCTTGTAATAGTGGTCTTGGTGGTAGTGCTGACCTTTCTCATGGCCCCCTCTTCACGGTCCGAGGAGGCACTGTTGTACTTCCAGCTGTCAGAATTGGCCTTGTCCAGTTCTGAGGTCTTTTGTCTGCGATCACTGGTCCCATTGTCTAGGTTGTCATTATCCTCCTCCTCTGTGCCCCTAAGATCCACGTCATTCTGCCCAAACTTCACGCGGACATTTCCTGTGCCCACCGCCAGCACACTCTTCCTCTTAGACTTCTGGCAGGTCTCAGAGATGACCATCTCCACTCTGATCAGAGGACCCTGGCCCTCCCCCTCGGCCACCACCACTGGCCACTTCAGTGGATGCTCCTGGTAGGTAGATACTATGTTCTCATCCAAGGACGTAGCAGTAAGGGTGAAATCCTTGGAGTCGTAGATGCTGAGTGGTGTCACAGAGCCATCACTGAACTGGATCCAAGCACTAATTACAGCATCCTGTGGAGAAAATCAGGTGGCCATGTCAGAATGTACATCAGCATTTCAAAGTAACACATTATTGTGTATGGTGTTCTGAATCAGCAAGGTTTTCTAACAACCTTTGGTAGTTTTCATTATTTGTATAGAAGATATGACATCTTCCGGCTCAATTACACAGTATGTTCCTTGATTGTAAATCAACAATCCACTGCAGTCAACATAAAATAACCTTTCATCCGACTTCCTGTTCATTAATTTAGACATTGTTTTTTTCCTTTAAGTCTATGCAAATTCATAATTTCCCAAGATAAAAAGCACAACACCATCAGTTCTTTTCATCAAACAGCCTTGTAAAAATGAGTAACATCTAAACGCTTCAAGAAAAGTAATTACACCTCTGTGTTTGATACAACAATTTCTTTTTCCCCTGATAATGAGATGATGAATGCGAAACATGAACGGAAGGTTAAATATAGAGAGAACCACGTTCAGTTTTATAACCCTAAGCCGCAGCTTTTGAAATTAAACTGCTAATGGAAATAATAACATGGGACATGGAAATTAATCCATGGAATATGGCTCATGTGAAAAACAAAACAGCAAACATTTGCATAATGAACCGAAACATGCAGAATATGTATGCAGAAAAAATCAATCTCTGCCAAAAGGACTGTATACAATGGATTTAAAATTTAAATCTTTATTCTATCATACACTAAAAATCTCCAAATGCCTTTAAATATAACAAGTGTTACACTATCAACATTTAAAGCTGTTTTAATTAAAACTGCTCTAATTAATTGAAATGTATTGGAAACATTATAATGGATTCAATGTGTGAAGGTTACATTGTAGATTTTCCTTTAGGATACAGCCACACAGTGCTTAAATGCACTATGGATTTCCTATAGGATGTCAGGTTAATAAGACACATAGATTTCCTGTTTCTTGCAGCCAGCACCTTATATTTCCATAATCTGCCACAATATGAGGGATATATACACATTTTCACTGAAAACAGAAAATATATTACAGTGTAACTGAAGCTGCTTTAAACTTCTTATTTTCTAGGCCTAACTAATTATTTCAAATAATGTCATTGAATGAACATCAAATGCTATATATAATAATATTAAAACCAAAACACCTAAAGAATTCAGTACATTCATTATTTCATATTAGTTTCTACTTATGATTTCCTATCGATTAGGTAGCATTTCCTTCCATTCTAAATTAGCCACCGCTTATGAGAACAATCCCTGCAATAGTTTACTGAACTGAATTCCAACCATGTATCCTGGTCACGAGCCTGGCCCAGGCAGCATAAGGCATCTGGATAGGGTACACCCTGGACAGGATGCCACTCCATCACTGAGCACATACATACACCCAATATGGGCAATTTGGAGGCCACAATTAGCTGAACTGCATGCCTTTGGAGGAGGACACAGCACAGGGAAAACATGTACAGTAGACTGCACACATACACAACAGAGACGGGATTCAAAGTGCCAACCCTGCAGGTGTGAGTGAAGAAAAAACTGACAGTACAGTATTTAATACCAATTAAATGTCATACAAAGCCTCATTTACTACACTAGAATTTAGAGATCAGTAGTCATTGTTGACACAGCACAGCACACAACAACATGTGTCCTCTGCATTTAACCCATATGTGGCATCGCAACATACTGTAGCAGGGGGCAGCTAGTTCAGCGCCCAGGGAGCAGTGCCTTGCTCAGGGTATCTCAGTGGTGCCTTGCTGGTCGGGGATTCAAACCTACAATCTTTCAATTACAAGTGTGCTTCCCTAACCATTAAGCCACCACAGCCCCATAGTCACTGTGCTATAGTACGACACACTCACCATTGCACAATAGTATAACACCTTCACTACTACACTATACTGTAGTATAATACACTCATCACTACACTCTAGTATAACATATTGGTATGAATGAGAAAAAAAATCTACCAGTGGATTTTTGAATAAGTCAGAGTAAATGAGAAACTGACAGGCAGAATGCAGCCACGTGCAAACACACACACACACACGTTTATCTTCATATCTTTGTGGGGATTGCTGTCACAGATTTTTTTTATAATTGACTTTCCCCTTATGGGGTCTGAAAACATCATCCCCCAATGTCAAAATAACAGATTTTTCACACATTGTGCAAAAAATTGGTCCCTATAATATAATATATAAATAAACCCCATACAATCCCACCCACACACACAGGTTTGTAATTATATCTTTGTGGGGACTCTCCATTCATTCCTATGGGGGACAAATTCTAATCCTACCATGACGACCTGAACCCCTACCCAGTCCAAACCTTAACCATAAGTAACCAAACAAAATACAACTTTTGGCATTTTTACTTTTTTGATTGCATTCATAGATCTTTGCGGGGACCTGAAAAATGGTCCCCACAACGGCAAAAAAAGGTTTTTATTACATTGTGGGGGACATTTGGTCCCCACAAAGTCATATAAACCTCATCCAGACAAAGACACACACACACACACACACACAGGGTCACCTGTTTGATAGAATGCAGCAAGTCCAGGGCAGTGGTAGTGGCCACAATAGTGTGGCTGTTCGCCAGGCTGGGCTGCAATGACAGAGACAGGCCAGCCACCAGCTGCACACCAAGGTCTGTAATGGTCACCTTGTCATCGAGCACCGTGATTGTCTTCTCTGCCAGGATAGAGTCTGAGAGAGGAGATAGCACCTGGAAACATGAAAGCAACAATCATTACGCTCACTCTGTCCTTCTCGATGCCACAGCATCATTAGCTCACCATTAAATTTTGAAGTATACTAATAGCACAATCTGCAGAAGGAACCTCATAAGTGCATTTTCTGAACATAAAAAACGCTGTACCAATCATACGTCTTGCCATTTGGGTGTCTGCATGTTTATGACAGTTGTTCTGTTGCATCCTGCCTCATTAAGATATTTGATGACAGTGCAATGGCCCGTGTCAGAACCTCTTTGTGTTGCACAGATGTGTACTCTCAGGAATTCTTAAACACCATCATATTAGAGAGTGCTAACAAGAAAAAAAAGCTTGTTAGCACAAGGATTCTGAGATGTCAGTGGACATCAAAGGCTGTCATCGTAGTCTGAAAACAATTTTGCATTATACCAAATTCTTGCATTTTGTTGTACTGCTCTCTTTCCCTCTGTAAACATTTTAATAAATGGTAATCAGACATCTCTTCTGGAATTGCAAATGGTCCACATTAGCTGATTGTGATTACTCAAAATCTTGCCGCAAAATAGGCAGATCAGAAACTGTCTTTGCACTACAAAGGGTACCATTTGTGGAGGTACATCTCAGTGGGTAATCCTTTGCAAAAAAAAAATAATGCATACAGAAAAGCAGGAATAGTAACGTGGACAGAAAGTTTGCCTCAGAAATATAAATGCAAATTCTGAGCGACATCTTATTCTGTTTAGTTGTGTTGCAGAATACTTTTTCTCAGGCTCTCTGTCTATGGATGTCTAAATTAAAAGTTATTTATTCAGTGAAAATGTGGAAAATCTTTTATTGTCCCTTGCCTTGGGCAGCAGGTATTTGCAAAACAAAATGCTGATCATATATTTAATGCTTATGACAGCATTTTCACTCAGGTTTATTGTGATTTACCTAAAAGAGTACAGTGCTTATGAAAACTGGTTTTGTTTATTTACTAGTTGCCGTGTCAAGTTACAGAATTTCATTCCTACTACTTATTTAAACAGCTAGATATGCTGTATTTTACAGAAATGGGTAAGGTTTCTTAATCATTATCCACCAGAACAGAACAAAACAAGTGCAAATTTTTAAAGGTGGCTAAATGGAAGATGTCATTCTATGAACTGGAAGACACAATGCAGGCTATTAAGAGTTCTGAATGTGATCTTGCTGTTGCAAACAAATCTTTTTGACCACAAGGGCCTTATTTGGGTCATGATGAAGGTATATATAGATAACGGAAGATAAAGGAACACCTTACTGTTTTGTGCTATGAGATAAAAATAATTCCTGAAACACCATGAGATTGCAGTTCATTGTCTGATCTGTTCATTGACTGTGACTTTGTGTGTGTGTAAAGAATTGCTCCTTTGGAATGTGGCCATACCTGAATGGTGGTGATGCCCAGGTCCCTCCCCATCAGAACCCTGCCGTCTACAAGCCTGGCGATGCGGGGGTCCTCCACCTTGAAGTAGTCCACCACCAGTTCCGTGATGTCTGCCTGCCAGTCAGGGCCCAGCATGTACGCCAGCTGCCCCCCCGGCTCGGCCGGCTCAGCCACGAAGTGTGTCAGCACCCTCACCAGGGCATACTGGTACTGCAGTGTGCAGCCCTTGCCCTTCTTCTCCTCGTCCTCATCATCCTCACTGTCACGGGTGGGTCTGCAGTACACCAGGGAAGCCATGGTGTTCAACATCGCACAAAAACACAGAACGATCTTACATAACACTCATCTTGACTCGTTACAGGGTAGCATGAAAAATTGCTCAGATTTTGCCTCAGAGAGCTCAGTGCTACAGAGTTGGCAGCTGGCTTTGAAGGCTTAGAAAATAACCCCAAGATGTGAAGATTGCACACGTCATATTCAGGGGGAAAAAATTGTACAACTAACACCAAAATCTGTGCAAAGTTTGCTAAGCACTTTCAGGATTTACATACCCTGAAGAACATCCCTGTTGCAAGGGTGGGGGCAAAAGAAAGCTTAACTCATTTTTCGTTTTTACCTAAATTAATTTATAACACAATACACCGTGTGCCATTTTATTCATTCCAGAACTATAATTCACTCATAATTAATTACTGTAATATATTTGTGTAATGTAATGTAATTTAAATTTAAATGCTTGAGTTTTATGATTTCATATTAGTATAATTTGTTTTTATACCTCAGGTCTGAGCTGCAGTTAGCACACTCTGTTCCATGTCTTAAATAAAGCACCGGTAGTTATGTTACACTTGCTGTCTGACAGCCCCTTTTGGTCATGTGACCATGCTGCGGCCGGTTACTTTGTTGTATTGACCATACTGGGCCCTACTAATGAGCCTAAATATTATTATGATATGGTTGTTTTTCATTTATTAATATTTCATTTGTAAGAATGTTATATAATTATAGCATATATAAATGCTGTACAACACATGAAAAAAATGGATTTCAGTTCTAACTACAATCCCCCCCCTCCAATCTGGGCTGTAGTACGATTTAAATGTATCTAAAATGTCAAGATTTTAAGGAATAATTATTTTGAGGGGTCTGAAAAATTGCAAAATAAAATTTATTGGGTATAAGATCAAAAAATGCCCTCTATTGGTCAGTAACAGGACTGCTGGATTTATATGCTATTAAAAAGGGAGGAAGCAGGCAGTAAGTGTACAGCTGTTAGATTGATGTAGCAGTCAAAATACCAAGATGCTATTTTCTTATTTTCTATTTCCTCTATAATGTGTCCATGTGTTACATTGAGCTTAGCTGCAGTGTAACTTTCCCTAACCTGAATCTATAGAATGCATGTTAGCAGCTCTTACGGTGTCACAGTGACCAAAACACTCAGTTTAAGTCACCAAAGAGCTCAGTTCATCACCTTTCCTTTTCATGGTATAAGAACAGCAGCTCACTACAGCTGGTCACTGGAGCAACAAAAAGAGCTACTGACTAAAAAAAAATAAGGAGAGGCGTTAACTACACAGGCAGGAAGAATTGGTCACTGCAGGAAGAAAGAGCTCTGCTCACTACAGCAACAAGCAAAAGCATCCAATTACAGGAACGAGCAGGGCGACCAATTACAGACATAAGTAAAGCTGCTCAGTTTCTGAAGAAAGTGGAAGTGCTGACTGCAGACTTAAAGAGAATGGCTCGGTGCAGGAACAAGGAGAGCTGTCAGCTACATGCACGAGGATAACTGCTCAATAGTGTGAGAAAGAGGGGAGCTAAGCACTGAGACAAAGAGAACTACTCACTACGGCCGGGACAAAAGGAAGAGCCCCACTCTGTAGGAACAAGGGAAGCTATTCACTACAGCAGAAACATGGAGAGATGCTCTTCAGCAAAGAGCAAATGGAGCTGCTCTCTACAAAGACCAGGAGGGTTCTCTCTAAAGCTGGGAAAACATAAATTGGCCAAATTGAAAAATGGCCCCAGCAGACAGGCTCAAGGTTGCAGCATGAGGTGGATATAATAGCTCTGCCATCTCAGGCGCGGGCAGCGAGCAGCACGAGGGGATTAAGGAAACAGAGCTTGTGGCATTATTCAGTGCTATATGTCACGGCAATGTGGGGAAATCCACTGTCGTTAGCAGCAACACTGCCTGGCCACTTTGTGGTTAATCAGCTTGATGTCTTATCTATTGTGATACTAGTGGAAATATTTGGCTAAACATTTTTAAAGCTTCGTAACACATGGCTGCTTATAGTCAGCATACACTATTATACAGAAATTCATTGGACCCCCCCAGGAAACAGATATGCCTCTGAGGCGAAAAAATCCTATTAATAACCATTCAATTCCCATATCTTGTGTTACAACAGTGTTATACAAGCAGATTGTCTTCCAGGGGTTCTGTATGAAGGCTGAGAATGTTGACCCTGTAAACTATACGCTCATTAGCTCAGAGTACTGAACACGGAGCCTGGTGGGACAGGATCGCAGCCTGAGGCGAAGGGCCACTCACCGCCTGCTGGCCAGGATTGGCACTCTCCAGCCCTTCACCTGGCTCAACTCTGCATCCGACACTTCGATCTGCAGCGGCAGCCGGGGAGCCCACACCGTGAGTCCCAGCTGGGCGCTCAGGTGCAGGAAGGTAAAGTTCACTTGTACTGACTGCTTGCCACTTATTTCTTTGCCGTTGACCAGGACAGCGTCGCACGTCGGCGACACCTGTAGGGTGGGAGGAGCATTGACGTCTGTTAATCCAAAGAGGTACCTGGCAGTGTGTCAGTCAGTAGCCCCAAGATACTGTAAAATTTACCATCTCATCACAACAGCGCTGTGTGTGTCTACATGATGGTTGCATTCATCATCACAAGTAATTAACACAAATGACAAAATTATATTTATTGCCCACTCCATCTTTGTAATGTCTCTGCAAATTAAGCTGAATTAAAAACATAATAATTATTTTAAAACACATAGTTTGGTCAAAATATATGGAAGAACTACTTGTTGGAAACCTTTTTTCCAGGATTCTTCTGGCTAATTGTTTGCTGAGGGCAAGAGACAGCCTTTTAAACCAGCATCTGTCCTTAAATTCTAAGAAGTGTAACTTAGTTGGCCTCACACTTCGCTACTGTAGCTTCGTCTTACTGTTGGATATCCCTCACTGGAAGAGAGTGCCTTAATATACAGATAACTGATCATATGGGATCCAAAAATGCTGAGCCTTATCCTCCCAATAAATTTAATTACAGCAGACACAAAGAATTTTGCAGGAATATCAGCTTCCAAATCTTACTCCAATGTAACTGTCAAAATGAACATAAACTAGCTTCACATGCTAATGAGAACTGCTTAAGAGAAGTACTTAACTAGCAAACCTTTTTAAGGTGGTCATTTTTGAGCACTACATGTCTTTTTCCATACATATTCCTTATTACTGCTTATTAAATGAATGATCATTGTGAGATTAGAGGCTATCCCAGGTAGGCAGAGCACATCCTGGATGAGATTCTTGTCCATTTCAATTAATGCCTTCCAAATAACTCTATTTCAAGCAAATGTTAGCTGTTTGTTTGTATTATACCTGATTCAGTGATATGCAAAACCGACCCAGGTCAGAACACAACACAATGGAATGGTGAAGTATTAGTTATTTATTGTGCAGTATTGTGCAGTATTGTGGTGGTTAATCAATATAATGAATAGGCTTGCAGAAGAGTGTATTAATCAAACCCTGTTCCTGCAGCCACTGAGGCGCTTGGCTGGTGTGAACTTATTGACATGGGAATGTATTACAGTTTGTCAAACTGAAATGTATTTTTCTATTGCCTCTGTTTTCCACTCCCATCAAAGCCTGTCCCATGTGTTAACTTTGTAATGATTCAAAATTATTGAATATGCATACTGTGTAAATTTTGGATAGGAAAATGTTAAATTTAGCTTGAATAATTCTTCAGTATCATGTTTGGACTGCCTGGAAGCCATTTTTACATAGATTACAGTCTTACATTTATCCATAATACAATCCATGCTAAGTGGAAAGCTGAAAGGCGCAACAGCAGCACCCCAATGCTGGTCCATGGCCTGGCATCAGCATAGCAGTACCTGCGAGAGCCACACTATGCGGGGCCGCGCTCCCCAAAGCGCAGCTGCTGAGAGGTGGATCTGTGTAGAATCGCCACAACATTAAATAAACAAGTTCATATAGGCCTAGCAATTAAGTAATGCTCAGCTTATCTAATGAGATGGGTGGACTCTGTGCTTGGAGCACAAATCCAGGCTAATTCAATTTAATCCAATCCAGTTTAATTTTGGAGACGGCCATTCAGAGATCATTCTCCATGATTAGTCATGATCTGAATTTATGTTTAACGTACATCAGCCACGAGAAAGTCTTTTTGCATATGTAGGTAGACCCAAACTTCTAGTGTACTCTTAGAAGGAAATGGACAATCAATTATGTGAATGAATCAGTACAGTGACTGTGACCATTTAGTTCACTTAAACAACTCAATTTACAACAGCTTTAATTGAATTTTAATTAGTAGACAAATTTCAGTGAAAATTAAAACATTTTGTGGCTTGTGGAATTTCAAGTTCACACACACACACACACACACACACACACACACACATATAATATTTTAATATTTTAAATATGATATGAGCCCCTTGATTATAAGGCAGCATTTGCGAGAGGTGCCAGAGTGCCCATGCGATGACACAGAACACGGACAGAGAGCCTGGTCACTCTGCCACCGACTTAACAGCACCCTGGTTCATTGCCAACTGTGCTAAACTCCACTTAAGCAGTTAGACCATCTCTTAGGGCTTGAGGGAGCCTCCCATTTTATTCCTTTAATTCTTAGTGTTTTGTGCTGAAGCAGGAAATGAATAACCATACTGAGAGGTGGATGACACCCTACTCTGTTGTGGTTGCCTAATACACCTGGTTAATTTTAAACGATACTTTCAAGCCTGAGGCTTCCTTCCCAGCAGGAGATTAATACAAAGCATCCGTTGTGCTGCAGCCTTAATTGGTGTTGTGCCTGTTTTTTTGTGTCCTTCAGCAGGGGTGCATCTATAAATAATGTCCGGGGAAATATAAAAGCTAATAGAAATATGACTGATGCCATGAATAGTAACCACTTCACCTGTAAATTCTGAAAGAAGATTAAAAATATAAAAAACACAGTAAGATTATTTACTCCAATAAACTGACTTTTAACCAAATCAAAATTCTCATATCATGTATACTTTGAGAATAATCACAAAAAGGAAAGAAAAAATTCCATTTATTTGTGAATGAAATCAGTTATTTTAAAGACATGATCATACCTGTGAGCCTGTACTGGATCATTAGCTAGAAGATGGACAGATAGATGGACAGCAACAGAAAAATCCATCTGTCCATCAATCTAGCCATTTGTCTATTTATCCATCATTAAATGCTTATCCGGTTTCGGGTAATGATGAGCCAGGAGCCAGAGAAATCAGGACACAAAGAAAGAGCTCCAGTAAGTTTAATAGACAATCACTGACTTTGGTAAGAGTCCTATTTAAAATGTCCAAAGGGACCCCTCTCTGACATGTGTCTTCACAGTACTAGGGCCACATAGTTGCAAGTCTGCTAGGATCGTCCTAGAGGGGAGGAAAGTCACTGTTTTACAAAGGGATTTCACTCACCATTTTCTCGTGAGAAATCAATTTCAGAAATAATGTATCGTAATGAGCCAGGATTTGCTGGTGGCTGTTAATGAATTCAATATCCTCTCAAACAGTCCAATAAAATATTTTTACATAGTGGTCGAATTAAATTAAATAAACTGGCCCCGTTCCTATGTAATGTGCACTACAGTAATCTGTATTTAATTATAAACTGGGCCTCACGAGTTCCAGAATTGAAATGCTTTGCACTGCCGTTTCTGCTTTGTTACCTAGTCTGCTTATTCACACCTGGAGAACACAGACTGCTTGCTATGACATTTTAAATGACTTACTGTAACAGCGTACTGCATTCAAATTTTGCAAAAGGAAAATAAGATGGCCAAATATTGCATGCCTTGCTTTAACTGGCGACGCAGACAGAGGAGAGTAATGCCATAGCAGCATGCAGTATGATAGATAACACACACCTTGCTTTACTCAAGACATATAAATACAGCTTTTCTAAGCATTAATGACAGAGGCTCCAAAACGAGCAGCAATATATAGAAATATATCTTCCAAACTGTCAGCATGGACAGCAATTGAACATCCCTAACTCAGATAAAAAACAAGTTATATTTTGAATATGAAGTTATATTTTGAAACGTGTGTATGGATCCATAAAAGTGTGCATCCACATCCCAGAGTCTGCCACCTTCAAAGAAAACAGAGGGTCGATCAGCCAAATGGCCCTTGATACATAGCAAGCTGCCAGACACTTAGCCTCCATGTCCAGGGTTAACGGAGGAGGGACTCAGAAGGAAGGTAAGGGAGAGTGTTTTATTTGGTAGTAATTAAATGTCCCATTGGTTCCGCTGAGGACGTGTCATCTCTCATATTTAACGGCATCGGCAGAGCGACGTGCTTTGATGCCCTTGCTGGGAACCGGAGTGCCGGTCCGTGTCAGGCGTGATTACTCTAAAGGTAACTCCGCCCGTGTGCTGTACGCCACCAACTGAGGCATGCTGGGAACAAAGAAGAGCAGAAAGAGGACAGACGCCAGGCAACCATGCGTGATGCCACATGGAAATCACTTCTGGGAGAAACAAGCAACTGAAATACAGACCATGTGGCAGTAGCTGCGCCACAGCAAGTCTAATCAAAGGACTCAAAAAGCAATCAAAAATCGGTCTTCAGTTTGATTCTTTTCATGCATAATTATAGCTAATACAATGATACAAACTGCCACATTTCTGCCTTTGATAAAACAATACATTTCCTTCTATATTATTGTAAAAACTGAAGTTTCCTCCAGGAAGAAGATAGTTAATTGGTATATAAGTATATAAGGTAAATGTAGTTCATTAGGTAATGTATATGCAAATTAGTCAGTAGTTTTTAAATAAAATAACAACCTTTCCATAGAAATGTGTCAATGTGAAATGTGAAACAAGAGATAGAGGACAATTATATTAAGATATATAATATACATTAGTGACAGTGGATTCCAGAATGTTACAGAGTGTTCAGCAAAAATGCTAATAAATAAACATTTTGAAAACCTTTTTGTGAATAATCTGTTTGAGAGAAAAAAAAATGGCGAGAACTGTTATAGATCACTTGATTGATTTGTCTGGTCAACAAAACTTATTTTTCATTGCATATAGCATAATGAACTTTTATTAAGATAGCTTTTTAGCACCGATGGCACCGGAACATTTTGCCCCGTTGGCCCCAATAGCCCCACAATGAGGTTCTGTTTGCAAATCCACATTAGTGTGGGATCTTAGTCCGGCACTCGCTCTGGCTCTTGCTCAGCTGCGATGGCACTGGGAGTTTGATGGAATGGACACAGATATACTGTAGGACAAAGAGAGTGAGGCAAGCGGATGGATGGAAATCCCAATGAATGGTTCTGAAGAGCAATTATCAACAATTTGGGAGAAAAGATCGGCCGATTGTATTTGGGCCACATCGTGACTTCCGAACGCAGGGCAAAAAAAACATCCAGGCTCCCATCGAGCATTTAATTACACTGCATTCACAGCAGCGAGGCCTGGCTGGTGACATGATGTAGGCCGGCGTCGCTGGTGGGCTTTTGAAGACAAAGAGGAACCCATGCTCGCTTCCTTCCTTCCCTCCTGCTGGCGCACTGTCCTCGCCACTCATCCCCTCAAGATTCCTCTTCCTCCCCATTCAATGCACAACTGCTCCCAGTTTATCCATGGCTTTTGCTCTTTTTTTTTTTTGGGGGGGGGCCATCCTGATTTGTTGCCAGGTAAGCTCTTAATTAGAATTAAAGCTAGCTAGTTCTTCTT
>JAODJU010000040.1:33376418-33391439 GCA_026776725.1 Gnathonemus echidnorhynchus
CAACATGTCCAAGGCAACAGAAGCTGCAGTTCCAGGGAAACCAGGAAAAGAACAGAGATGTTGACTGAGATACATTGGCCCGACAAGGGGGGCGGCCTCTCGGCCATGGGAGGAGCGGGTGCTGTTTCAGCAGGAGACAGTAATATCAAAGGCCTCCCTCCTTAGACTGTGCATTCAAATGCATCTGCTTTTACAGAGTGCTGAGAGCTGAACACTGAATAACTCTACCTTTTACACTAATAGCTCAGCCTTTTACACTAATAACTCAGCCTTTGATAAGGTGCTGAGCCAGTCCATATCCACATCCATTTGGTGCCAAACCACTTTCAGACTGAATCCGCAAAATTGAAAGAAAACACTGTTTGTCAACAAAGCATCAGTGTGTCATTGTAACTAAATGATTTTACAGTAATTATTATTAAAGTAAGTAATCAAGTGCTGCACTCTGATGGTTAAGTTCACTACTGGTAAAGGTGAATTCTAGCTCAGGAAATGCAATTATTACATTACAGCTGGACTACATCATGAGCATTACAAATATATTAGATTTGTAAATCTAATAAATATCGAGTAACTTCAACATGAATATCCAAATAACAAGGTCTATTGCAAAGCACATACACACACAAAACAGGCAATTTGTAACATGGGAGGAATTCCATATGACAAGGGAAAGCCACACACATGATTCAAACCTCCAACATGTCTCACGATCAGTAACAAAAAAGGAAAACAATATGTCTCCTTTTGATGCATAATTAACAGGGTAGAACGTGTGCTAGTCATTTATATGATGAGTTCAATAATTCTGCCACCTCACCTGCTGTTTTTAGGTGTCTCGGGACTTTACTTTAAGTCCACTGCAAGGAGAGGAGGAAAATATTCTCTGAGCAAGAGCTGAGCAATGATTCTGAAGACATTGAAAAATTGATCTAATCTCTCTATCTATTCTAGGAGAGGAAAAATGCGGATTACAGAATTAAGGAGAAAGGAGGAAGCCAAGAAGGCACCTTCCACCAAACAAAAAAAAAGAAAAACATTGATTTGAAGGTAGTAGTGAGGCCAATTATTGGGGCTTATGGGAAAGTAATAAACTCAAACTCTGCTTAGTGATCATCTACAAGGAAAGTCTGTGCAAGACTGGCAAGAATACATTTCTTATTGTTTATCTGGAGAGACAGGTGACCTTCTTATTTTTCCTTCTCTGCTCTTCATTCACCGGAGTTGCAGTCAGCTCTAGACAAAACTTGACAGCTAACAAGCAGCTAGTTCAATTCTTGACAGCTACCAGCAGCTCCAAGCTTAAAGAGCACTAACAGCTAGCCTGATGCCACACAGGCGCTACTGAGTCAGCCACTAAGTAGTACTGAGTGCTTCTAACACCAAATTAGCACTGGCATTGACCACTATATGTTACTATTTCCCAGACATTTAGAGGATACAGAATTTAACTTTTTATTTTATGTCTCATGGAGAACAATGCATACAAGGAATATACGCAATTAATTTTAACTGGGATACACATTTTCTTCCAGTGTCTCTGCAACCTTTGAAGAGCAAAGAACTTGCTCAGCTACGCTGAAGAATTGACAGTTCAGACAGCGAATTGATTTCTTTTCTCCCACGATACAGAGCAGGCTGTGGCATAAGCCCTTTCTCCTCTACTGTGATAAATCACTGATTATTCAGCTGACAATGCAAAACACCGGCAAGCACTGAAAAAGACCAATCATTTCACAGTCCAGGGCATCGAATTACTTGGAAAAATTGGCAGCCTCCTTCTGCCTGGGTAGAGAAATGGAGAACAGCGGATGGAAGGGCCACAAGAGCGAAGGAAAAAACACTGCGCTGAAGAGAACACGTCAGCTGTCTGAAAGGAGAACAGGAGGAGATGCTTTATTTTTGAAATTGGCGAGGAACAGGGTCTTATCGCCCATGATAATCGCTTAGGGAGTGATTTTATTTCTGACATTCCCCTATACCTGTGAGGACCTATCAGTTTTTTGTCTTTTTTTTTGAGTCAGTGACCAATTTGGTGAAAACACCACCGATCAAGCTAATGAAACTAGTCTCCTTCTCCTGATCAGGTAGGAGAGTACAGGGTAATGTCACCCTTGCAGAGACACTGGAAGAAAATGTGTATCCCACACTATTTATCATCAGATTTTTATTCGTTTTAATCCGTACAGTTTTAATCAATACAGGAGACAAACTAGGGCCTTTCTGAATTCCCATCTGCTCTGTTTCTCACTGCTATTGGGAAAATGATGTTGGAATGCAGTCAAAGTCTAGGCCACAGAGATGATAATAAAAGTCACAATGGTGCTGCTTATTCGAACACAATGGCAAAACGCAGATCTGTGTTCCTACCTCAACTTGCAGCATGTTTAAGTGGAGATAAGACATGTAGCCAGTATTACAGCGATAAGAAGCCTCAGCGATCCAGGGCTGTGTAAGATGCCGTAAAGTGTAAAGTGCTGTCTAAAGTCAAGCAGCTGGCCAAGAAAAGAGGTGATACAGTGAAGCTGCTCCATTGACAGGAGATTTCAGTGACGGAGAGCCTTATTTCAGTTTAAGAATCCCACCTGCCTGGCTTTTATGGGACACATTATCCCCGTGGCCTCTGCTGATTCATATCTCTATCACTGGCCGATTCCATTAGACAGGCTCCTTCCGGCTCCCTCCAATTCCCCCTGATTATTCTTATTCAGTTACTTTAATAATGTTTCTTCTGAGAATCAGGGCGCTAATTACATCAGCTGTCACCTTGCATCTCGCTGCCAGACCCGAGCAGCTCTCCAATGTCATTTCTGGTGGGGGGGGGGGGGCTGTGAGGTAGGGAGCAAAGAGACAGAGCAACTCCATTACATCTGGCACCTCTGCCCAAAGAGCGATAAACAGCATACTGGATGCTAACATCAGGGCAGCCAGCTCATCGAAGCAATACGGTGATCAGCAGCGATGCAGAGTAACACAAGCCATCGCAGGGACATGAGGAATGGCTTTCTTTCCCATATAGACCAGTCTGAATGACACAGCTGGGACACTGAACTTACCAGGCTTTAGTCATGCAAATTTACTGTCATTGGAAATGTCCCCAATAACCCTGTTTCTACTGGCTCAGGAAACCTGTCTGTGTGAATTCAACAGGTTATCTTTTTTTTCTTTTTAGAAAAGCTGGACTTTTGCTGATATGATATACAGGAATTTGCATAAGTACTGTATTTGCATAAGCATATATGTCATGGGTGTCCTGAATGTGTCGTCTGTATTAGGGTGTCCTAAATGCATTTGTATTTTTAGCATGAGGATGATTCCCAGGAAAAAAAAAGATCATGGCCCACGAATCAGGAACAAAAGAAAGGTAAAAACACCAATGGCCACATCCTGCATGAACAAAAGCCCACAAAGGACTTGTGGATAACAGACAGGTCTACCCTCTAAAACTAAAGACATATTGCATTGCTGACAAGGAAGGCAAACAGCATATGTGCCCCAAACAAACAAACTGTGCAATTACTTTAGCCAATTATATCATGGCAATACCCTCACTATAAAGAGACAACTGGCTCCAAAAGATAATCATCCTAAAGAATGGTAATTACAGCGGACAACAGACATCACCCTAAAAAGCCACACAGCAAGCTCCAGGAGGCTTTCCATTAGAGATACAACGCACAGTTGACTTGCCTGAGAGCGTGAGGGTGGGAGGCACTGTTGGGCTTGTAAACAGGCATAATTGATCACTCGCGTAGCGTAGGGTAAATAAAGAGTGCCAGCGAGCTCTCCACAGGGCCTTTTTGCTTGTTCTTCAGACATCAGAAACTGGTTTCAGTCGAGAAGAAGCCACGCGAGCAGCTACCAGCAGCCACTTACACGTCATTTCTATTCCTTATTTATATTCTTTGTGCCTTTTCATCTGCTGTTCTTCCCCTCTCACCAATGGAGCCAATCAAAAAGCACTTAAGAGGTGTGGAGGTTAAATCTGACACGGAAAAACCCCCGGTTATAATTTAATGATATTTCCAAATATCACTAGAGCACTGAGATCACTGATATTAGTCAATGATAATCTGCAGTGTCATAGACAATAGATGGTGTGTGTAAAAATTGCAGTTAGCATAATTTGAGCTTGTGTGTGGTTTTTTTTTTTCCTCACAATTTTCATTATTTTATGCCAGAGTTTAAGTAGCCTGTCATTGTATAGATGAGTAAGGTCAGGACCCCAAATCAGTTACAGAGAGCGAAAAAAGTAACATTCAACTGTAAAAATGCCTCTTATACAATGTGTTTTGGAAATGCAACAAAGAAATGATGGAAGAAATTATAAATCAGGTCAACTACTATATCATGGTTATATACATCCATATGTGGTTGCATGAAATGCCCTACTTGACAGGGCCTGTTGCAAACACGTCCAACCTGGACAATCTTTCTTCACCCAACACAGGAATGGGACATTCAGCCTCATTGGCCATTCAGCAGCCCATCTCAGCAGTAAGCCTCAGCCTCAGCATGCTAACGAACGCAGGCAGCTAATTCGATTGCCTGTGGAATGGGGTCCTTTTGGACCCCCCAAAGGTCACCACAAGGTGGAAAGGTGTTTGCTGTGCGTAGATCCACCTGAGGGCCTGAAACTAGCACACATTCTGTTACAGGGGTGGGAGATCAGCTATGCAACATTAAGTAAGCACGGATATTACACCATTTTCTACTCTTAGGAGCACATGCATGGGTAATTAGTTATTGATTACAGCCTGTAACATTTACAAGAGTGAGGGCCTTTGGGATAGCAAGCCACTCAAAGGCTAAAAGTGCTCCGAACTTGTTGTGTGTGTCAAGGACAGACCAACTTCTGCTTCGGCAGATATAATGGAGCCAGAGGATGATGTGCATGCAGCTGCTCCTCTTGACATGGAAGACTGAGAGCTACAGGACCATATTTCATAATATTCAGTGTCATGTAGCCATTGTTGCCTGAAGAGAAGTTGGCCCAAATCTTTAAAGCAGGAGAAAATATGTCAGTTTATTCATCCATCCATCAGTCTTCTAACAAATTATCCTGCTGAGGATGTGGGGGGGACTTGTACATTATAGGGCACAAGGCTGGGGTACACCCTAGCTAGAATGCTAGTCCACTGTAGGCCACATACACAGTCATACACTAAGGGCAAGTTGCAAGTATTCAAGACCATTTTAACAAATAGGACACAAGATCCCTTGTCTAGTTCCACTGTTTCACTCTGACATCCTGCTAAGCCAAATGGACAGCATTGCTACAGCACACGCCCAATGGGAGCTGTCATACAGAAAGCCTCGACGGACACAGCGCGCCGGTGTGGATATGTCAAGAGGGCCCCTGAATGGGGAAACACACAGGGACAGAGGATCGACTGGAGAGAGAGAGAGAGAGAGAGAGAGCTCTGGACTGTCTATGTAAAAGAAAGGCAGTACTGGCCTCTTTATCCTTCAGGAAGAAGAAGAAAATGCATTAGACATTCCACACACAGACTAATGTTTTTAGTCTAAAGTTTTACTTAAGCTACTTAATACTTTAATACTGAGTGCCTGTAATAAGAGTAATAGTAATAATAGTGGCTAGCATGTCTGACCTATGTTTAAAGGGGAAGGTATTTATGGCAATACCCATCTGTGATAAAATGACATAATGTGGTAAATGCCTCCTTATAACATTATAAAATAAGATAAGTACATATTATTTTCTGGAATTGTAAGGAAGAGTCTGCGCTCTTTGCACTACATTGTAACGGATCTGTGAAATTAAGGCAGACAAAAGGCTCCAGGAGCCCTTAGGGTTAAAGGTAAAAATCTTCTCCCTCTGTATACGAAAAAAGGCACACTTGCCACAAACACTACCCTAGACAGAATTAGACAAAAGGCATCGGGCAGAACACTCTGGTGTGGTCAGGCAGGATCCTAACAGACGGATCTCAGACATGCTTCAAAAACAATGTGAGGCAAAAGCAAAAGGACTGAACCAAATGACACTGAAGACAAGCAACCATTTCAGGCATCTCATCTCATTAGGGTCCATCCTTCACCTAAATCCACATACAGTTTATTCACTTTCTTTCAGAGGTATAATTCCAGAGGGTGGCTGATCCTGCAGAGTTTGATTACATTTGGGCCATCATGACAGTGCCCTCTGTGAGTCTTACAAGCAAGATCCTACAATTACGCCCTTCTCTGGCCACACCCACACCAGGGTGTGCAGTTAGTATCAAATAAGCCTCTCATATCAGAGGATGCTGGCAAGAGATTGGCTGGTTATCCTCTTCCATATCTTCCCCATATTTATCAAGTTTAATAAGCGTGGCCATTACCCAAGAAATTATTGCAGATGATGCCTCTTCCCACTCCAAAGAAGAGTTAATGGCGAGCTGTGAAAAGAGGATCTGAATAGCAAGCAGCAGGCTCCCCTTAACTGACACGTTTGTTTGCCTTTGACTAATAGATGTAAGTACTCTCCAAGTGATGAGGTCACTAAGACAAACATGGCTACCGAGGATGTGACACACATAACCACAGCTATTCCTGCCCTTTAAATCTGCCTGCCTGTGTAAATACTAAAATGGTGACACTAGAATACAGCAACACGCCTACCTTCATAATCTTATTACCTAGTTCTTTAACTGATATCTTCTTCAAAGTATCTCAAAGTACACAAACAGTATCCCACAGACACCGGCGGAGAGGTCACAAACACATCAGGTCTATTGCTTTGCTTAAAGAAGAAGGGTTCAAGTTCAGGTTCCTAACCCCAACACCGTCTGTTGCCTGTACCACAGATCCACTGACTGCCAGTCAAGAAACCTGTAGCAGGAACAATGGCATCTGTGTCAGGCTGGCTTTGAGGATGCCGCTTGTGCAGTTTCCTCCCAGACTGAGGATTAAGATGTAGCGTTGCCCAGAGCCAAGCACATAGAAAAGGTCCTTACTGTTTGTTACATGTGCTCACTGACATCTTGTACAGAAATCCCAAAGTGAAAAAAACACATGCAAGCACACCAATGACATAATTTTCTGGCTTAAAGTACACTCTGTCCCTCTTACAATTAGATGCATTATACTCTTCTAGCTGGTGTTTCTAACGAGCCCCTCCTCATTCAAGAAAATTGCTGCCACATAATGACTCTGCAAGAGGTAGCTTTATTTGACACAAAAGCCTGTGTGATAGACAGTCCCCTTCGGTGGAATACTTTTTTATTTTGTACTATAGGCCCAAAGTGAGTGAGGATTTAGACAAATAGAAGTTACTATTACATGGTAACAGAAATATAGAGTTACCTCAGGTTATTATTCTTGTTTTATTAGAAACATAAACCTCAATGACAAAACAACTGTTGCATAATATAAATCACATTATGGAAATGCTGGGTTGCAATTTCTGCTAATAACAGAGATATACTGTACACTGAAACAATTTGCAACAAGCATCCTCAGTTTCAAATATTTTGATGGATCCATTGTGTCTGTTGTTAATATGCAGTTTAACAAGTACTGCGGGACTCTAATCAAAGACATGTCTGCAGTAAATTGAATCTACTTTTACTTATTCCTGTATGCCACTTACTTTTTCATTTAGCCTGTATTGCATGTAACAAATCAAACAAGCAGCCTATTACAGCAACTTTGTGTAGTAGATTGTGAGCTGGATGGACTGCTCCATTCTATGCCAATACATACCATACTGGTGTTTACACCTTCACATGTGAACGTGCCTCAGAGTGGCATTTGACATTTTCTTAAAAAGCTTTCTGGTCTATATTTGTTCCACGTATCAGTAAGATTTTGTCATTATTTCTCATACCATGACTAGTAGCTGCTTGACAAAGGGCCGCAAGGCATGGCGGAGGGTGCTGAAGACCAGCAAACACAAATTTGTCTCATATTTATAGTCTTATAGTACTTATTTCAAGCTATGGAATAGCTGTGAAATATGCAAGTAAGACTTACATTTTATCATGTACACATGACAAAAATTAACTTAGAACCCTAACATAAAAAAGTGCTTCAGTCATATGTAACATGGGCCTGTTTATTGTTTAAGTAAAGCTGAATGCCATTTTGTTTCTGAAAACTACTTGCTGTAGCGTAATATTAAAACTGTGAAATACATGCATTACAGCATTTTTCACAGCAGTCTAAAAAAATCAAATGGCAAAAGACTATTTCTATTGATTATTTGTAATTATGATTACTTGAAGCAGTTACCTCTTATTGAGGTAGCCACATAATTACACATATTTATGAGGTCTTCTCAGTAGTTTAAATTGTATGAACCTCATTCTACTGTAACTACAGTGTTCCAGTGAGCTTTATGAGTCCACAGAAGACATATGAACTGTCCATGCGGGTAACTGACATGCTGTGTATGCCCAACAGGGCTCTGCTCACGCACCTTAATTACGTCCTCATTGGTGGAACTGCAGCCGATGGGCTCATCCAGCTCACGCACAGTGCCGTCCTCCTCCACTGTGACCACCCTCACTGGCACTGCCACCCGTCTGCCCGTCAAAATGGCCGTGTTCAGGATCTCTGTGTCCTGGAGATGAGAGCAAGGAGAACAGCTACACATCACTGTATACCTACAGTGCATAAACCATATGAGAAAAGAACACACAACCTGGCCATTGCTTAAAACATATTGACAGTATTATTTAACATAATTTTTTTCTTTGTAATACGCATGGATTTTTAATTTTTTAAAAAAATGACAAACGTAACCAGTAGCCCCAGTAGTACTTAAAACACCCCTCTTCATCCTTAACAGATAGTGTAAATTTATCTGTTGTAAATGAACAAAATATTCCACATATCTAACATAATTGCAAGTCCAAAACATGAAAATAGAATGCAGCTCCATCTTAGCATACTACACTACATGTTAATGCCCTCCGAGTCAAAAAGTTAATCACAAAAATATCACAATATCCTCGAAGAATGTGGGTAAAAAGCCAGACTAAATTGACTTTTTAACTTCATGAAATGCCTCATAAATGGTCTGTGAATGGGGGCCATCACGCTTGACCCTTAACTTCATGGGGATAATGAGGCTACGGGAAAGACGGAGGTTGTAAGATGAGTGAGCCAAGAGGGGAGGGGGTGCGGAGATGTCTGGTGGGTGGGTTGAAGCAGGGGGGTCTCTTTGCTCTAATTCATCCTGACCTTTCTTTAATGAGCGGGCTGCTGAAACGAGACCTCACACTTCTGAGACACAACCCTCTGCTCCCGCTTGGCACCAAAATCACAGAGAGTGCCGCCTCATCCTAGTGTGATCCTTACTGGTGCTGGAACCCTGAGGGACCCCAGGCTCTTCTTGCAAGAGGGGAACAGTAGGCAGCAGGTCAAAGCCAAATGGGCAAGAGAGAACCTGTTCTGCCCAAAGGAAATCCCTCTAAATTTCTTCTTCAGTTAAATTATCTGGACCAATAAATGGATGAACTGGTTTCTGGTACCAGCAGATTAGGATAGAAAGTGTTTGTGTCTCACGTCAGTAAAATTATTTGAACATCTGTGACTTTCAGGATCAGCATCCATCCGGTGCTCTGTTGGGCACCACTAGCGGGACCTTAAAAGTACAGCCCTCAACTAATGGCCTTGAAGCTCAGACACTGCTCTAAAGAGCGGAGAGAATCAACACAGCCACTAGTTCGGGAACTGGGCGAAACAAGAAAGAATCTTCTCAGTTCCCAGGGTTGTTGGCAGAGCAGATGAGACCATGGCAGCTTGAGCAGTCGTTAGTGAGGGAGATGGCTGGGATATTCCATTAACACGCTGGGGGCCTGAGCGTGAATCACACAGGAGACAATGCAGTCAGGAATAAAGGCCTCGCACTGAACACACGTGTATGTGTGAATATGCCTCCATCAGTCTTATATACAGTATTCACAATTAACAATTTACATCTGATTTATGAAGATGTACCCAAAAAGGATACATTTTCTCCAAATTTGTCCACTAACAGACCTCTTCACATACTACAAAATTACATATATGTCACATAACACAACCATAAAATCCAGGATCTGAAAGCTTAGTCATTAAACTTAAAATCTCTTAAGAGATTAATTTTCTAAAGAGAATTTCATCAAAATAAGAATTTAGTTTCTGTAATGAGGAACTGTTACAAAACAGATATTTAAAAATATTTTTACAAAATGTACAAAATCATTATAAAACTAATCAGTTTATGGAAGTTTTATAATAGGGTACATTGTGCACACATTCCTACTGCAATTGCTCAATAAGGCTGATGCAGGTAACCAGTTTGCCAAAATTGCATCTTTTTAGTGTGGTGAGGATTATTTTAGTCAAAAAGCAAATTCAAAATTGTAGTTAAGAAAAAAAAGAAACTAGTAATAAGAAAAAAAGGACATTCTTGGAGTCAATGTTCAAAAAGTATAGAGTGACCCGGGGCAATAACAAGCTTTAGATGTCAATTATGATAGAAGAAAGACACTCGGCTTAATGTCTATTTAAAATCCCATGCTACACACTTAAAGTGGGGATTATTTCTTATCAACTCTGAAATGCGATTGAATGAAACAAATGAGAATTTGCATTATGATATAATGAAAATTTTCATGTATAAACATTTTTAATGTGACATTTTTTACTTCTTTTTGTAATCATACAAGTCTGTCTCAAATCTTTTGTCTCTAAAAGTATTGCAACAAAAATGATCCCCTGGAATACATTTATTACAAATGTTATAAAGAATAAATAATCCAGTGTTTCCCAACCTTTTTTCTGCCACAGTAGGTGATTATCCCAAGGCACACCATTTATTAAGATATACTACTAGCTGGCTCTTAGCAATATCATGTATAATATTACCTGTTGGTTCAGGATCAAGTATATTTTCCAAAATTTTCCTTTTCAAAAATGTATCCACAATCTTGTCTTTTTATTACACAGCAGTTTGCAAATTGTCAAACATATGTACATAAACGGGTGTCAATTGTAGGGCGGTCTAATTCTTGGCTGCATTTGATTATGTGACAAGTACACTTGGCACACCGGATGAAGAACGCTGGTATAAGCTCTATGCGCCCTACACAGTAGGTATGAAAAAAGGAATGATTAGCTTGAAACTATATAAATTAAAACTCAATTTTTAGACAATGAAAACCTATAGAATTAACAAGCGAAACAATCAAAATAAAAACAGCAAAGGGCATGGAAAAAAGCAAGAGAATAAAGCATGAGACCAATTCAAGCTGATATTTTTCAGATATACAAAACTGATACCCCAGATTTGTGTTAGTGACAAAAAATGAAGCCATAGATGAATGCAGTTCAGGAAAATATGTCACACCAACAGGTGTACATAAAGGATGCACAAACTTCTCACCTAGAAACAGAAATAAGAGGTCTTTCATTTTTTAAGGCAAATTTCATAGACACATTATTGAATAATGAAAATGAACATCCATGACCTTGTAATCCTTTTATAGTGATTTGGTTAACATCTTTCACATGCACAAAGATCTACTTGTCCTTGTCCAATGGAATTATTAAGTGGCCTGTTAGTGGAAATGCAGCCTGAAGTCTTCAAATGCAGAAGTGTGTCTTTTGGGACATGGGATTTTATGTAATCACTATGTAGGCTATGATATACACAGCATCAGCTGTCCCGAGGAAGCTGGCCAACCACTAGCAATTTTCCTTTCACTACAATGAATCACCTCTTTCTGGATGAGGATGCTCACATGTAAAGTGATATCAATTAGAACAGATTCATTATTAGAATATCTGTAAGTGGATCTGTCTGAACACATACAGTGCCAGTCAAAAGTCTGGACACACCTGCTTTTGCCTCTATTCTAGCTATAGTATGTAATTCATCTTATAGTAAAAGGCCTGAAGGCAATAAAATAATACGTATCAAATATTACAAATACCAAGGGAAGTGATCAGCATCTCAAATTTTTCTCAAATTTTAGATTCTTCAAAACAGGCCCCCTTGGCTTTGGTTACAAGAGTGCAGACTCCTGGCATTCTTTCAAGTAGCTTCCAGATGTAGCCACCTGGAAGGCTCCTCCAACAATCCTGAAGAAGTTTCCACAATTTCTGGGAACAAGTTGGCTCCCTTGCGCTTACTTTTTGATCCAAAACACCCTGAAGCACCACTGTATGGTTTAGGTCGGGGGTTGTGGGGGCCAGGCCATCTGTTGCAGCACTCCAGCTCTCTCTGTGTTCACAAGATAGCACGGTACTTACATAACCTCGAGGTGTACTTAGGGTCAGTATCTTGTTGAAAAACAAATTATTTTCAGTAGTTGTGTCAAGATTTTTAAGCCAAACTGTAACTGATAATTTAATAGAGACTTGAAAAATTAAATGTAAAACTAGTCTTATCTAGACTGTACCCAGCAAAGTTTGACCACATTAATATTAAGTATATACCTAAATGAATACCGCACTGAGAACATCAAAATGTGTGTTAAGTAACTTGTTTTATGGATGCAAATTAGATAAAAACATAATATATATTAAACATAATATAATAAAAGATGTTTATGGAGACCCCCTTTCCCTCCCTTTTTTTTTTGAGGGGGAAAAAATAATGAGACTTTGATAATTAAATAGCGTGATGTTTGAACTTACGAAACTCTTGACCATTACGAAATATTTGTAACATTTTTATAATATTAAAATTTAAATTTTTTATAATAAATAAAATGTATAATACTGTAACATTGGACTATGTTAAATATGTGAAAAATATGTATGTATGTCAGTAGTATATCAATATGTTTAGTATATTCAATCACGCCAAATGCCTCATCAAGCATGACTGGATAAGTTGAAGAGCTGAGACCTTTTTCTCACAGCATTCCCCCCCCCCCCCCACTTCAGAAATTTATTATTGGGTGGAACGGGGCAATCTCTTAAGCAATCTCTTAAGTAATCTCTTACTTTTTTTTTTTTTTTCTTTTAACAAACGTCAAGTTTGTTACAAGTTTTTGTACGAGTACTGTATTGCCTCCCCGGCAAAAAATAAAGTACAAGCATTTTTTAATACAAAAATGAGTCCCCTGGTTCATAAGTTAAGCAATTGTTTTTGATTTTTGTTTGTATGGAGATGAGTATAGAATTGCATATGAATTATTGCTCATATGATGAATTCTTAATAAATGTATGTAATGAATTGTCACAGACAGTCTGCTGCAGTTGGAGTTGCCCTGCATCACTGGGTCTCAATCTTTCCTGCCTTCAACTCATACCATACCTGGCCTGTATGTTTCTGAGTCTGTCTCTCCTGTAGCAGCCTATTTGCCCCATGGTTGACCTCAAATTGTTCTTTGTGGAAATCCTACCTCAAGTAAAGGGATTTCTACAATTGTATCCTGTCTCTGTGGATCTTGTTCATGACAATTTGATTCAAGCACATGCATTAGGGGTATATCTTTATAAGTAATATTTCTGGGTTTTTTATAATTTATTTTGCTAATATAACTTTTAAATATTTTTAACTTAAAGTAGATCTATGCTTATCACTACTTTTTGAAGAGAGTAAATCTGTTCCCTTTGAAAGTAACTACTTCAACATAAGAGGTATAAGTGATTGGTAATTCTGGATGACTGGAATAAAATATATATAAATTAAATCTATAATCAGCATATAAAGTTTGTAGCTATTGAGCTTGTAATTCATAGGAATGTCCATGGCTATGCACATTGGCATTTGAAGACATTTTGTGCTTATGGTGCTGAAAATCAGAATGACCAATAGCCTTTGCCAAAGTTCTTTTGTATCACTGGTAGCTATCAACAGCTAACAACCATAGCGTTTATGTTGAAATAATCATACAGTCACCTGTGAGTCATTGCATGATAGTACTTTGGTATTACGGTATTAAACAAGTGTTTTCATTTGGGTCAGTTTTTGTTTCCAAATGCTGCCATCAACAACAAAGGATGTGTATTTGAAAGCTGGGCTCTGTGGCCTATGAGGCTTTAAGGAACAGTCATTAAGGTTACACTCGAATCCTGTCACTGTGAGCAAGCACCTACCATCTTGGTTTAGATTAGATACGCAATGATTAATTTATCACTTGGGATCCCTGAAGGTGAAACATGTCATTTAGCCACCTCAGTTCCATTCACAGAAGGAAGTTGTGTATGGGAACAGTATATAGTGGCTCCAAAGTGGCAGTGTTATTTAAAAAAAAAAACAAAAAACATGCAACTGGATGTGCAGGTCAAAGATGGCCATAGTGATTAAAGTAGAAAAGTGAGCAAAACTATACAACATCTGCACCTCGTTACACCTCAGATGCTACTGAGGATGAGACTGCTGACTACAGAGCTTGAAGGAACATGAGATGCTAATCCACCATGAGTATGGCTGAAAAGATGGACATTCTAGCGACATAGTGAAATAAATCAAACTCTCATTAGAAGTGACAGTACATGTGTGCTCTCTATGCTGGCAGCCAAACAGCTACTGTGTGCAGCTGCGGGTCTCTCTTTTTTCAAAGCAGCCGATGAATTTGGTCTTGGCTTTTTCTCTAGGATACTGCCGTTTAGGATCTATTCCAACTGCAAGAAGCCTGAATCCCTGTGGAGGGCCAGGCAGCTCTGAGATGCAGTCTATGAGCCAAACCTATCCTGTAACAGAAAGCTCTGAAGATAGGAATGTGTGCAGACACAAGACACATAGCACAGCGTTAACCACTGGTTATGTCAGATGTGAATGGTGTGGACTGTGAGATTCCTGGCAGTGATTCCTTGAGTAGCCACATCATCCCCATTAATATACCGTGAACAGCTGGTCAGGAGCATGTCTGATTGGTGGCAAACGGAGATAATCAGAGGTATGGCTGACAATCAATGAGCCAAAGCCTTCAGCAACAAGTCTCTCCAGCCAGAACAGAAGCCTTTCTATGATAACTGAAGACACAGTCCATTCCTGTAGAGCAGTGGCCCCCAACCCCCGGGCCGCGGACCGGTACCGGGCCGTGGGTCATGTGGTACCGGTCCGCGGGCTGC
>JAODJU010000040.1:33391539-33420810 GCA_026776725.1 Gnathonemus echidnorhynchus
AAATATCCCCATTTTTATACGTATCATTTATTCGTATAAATACGAATACGTATATTTATCTGCCACTCCTTAAAGGCTGGGCCGTGAAAATAGTTTCTGATATTAAACCGGTCCGTGACGAAATAAAGGTTGGGGACCACTGCTGTAGAGCACACCCTGCATGCTGAGTGTGTCCATTAAAACTAGCAGTCCGAATATATTTGCCTGTACAAATATGAAGACACACTGGTATAATGATTATTGTTATTATTATTATTATTATTATTATTATTATTATTAACAATAATAATAATCCATCTATTATCTATACCGCTTCATCCATCTGGGTCGCGGGGAAGCTGGAGCCAATCCCAGCATCTTCAGGCAATAGGCAGGGTACACCCTGGGCAGGTCGCCAGTCCACCACAGGGCCACAACCGGAGTACCCAGAGGAAACCCTCGCATGCACAGGGAGAACATGCAAACTCCACGCAGAAAGGCACCCTGAGTGACCCAGGGATCAAACGCAGGACCTTTTTGCTGGGAGGCAACAGTGCTAAGCACTGCACCACCGTGCCGCCCAATAATAATAATAATAATAATAATAATAATAATAATAATAATACCACTACTACTACTACATGCAGCAGCAGGTAAAACTATAAAGAAAACTAAGTCACTATGAACAAAGAACAGAATTTATCTAAATGTTGAAATATATCCTCTGTATAATCTATAAGTAAATGTATAATGCATATGTATAGTGTCCCTATATACTTATACATATTGCATATGTATAAGCACAGAGCTTCATTAAGCTGCATTAAGCAGCATCTTAGTTTCTGCTTATCAATCAATTTCCCACTGAAGATGCCCTACAGGGCATGCAGGAAAAGATGTCAGCTAGGTGTTCCCACCTCCAGTTACATTTTGGTGTTTTATAATTAAAGGAGCATTTTCTTTCATTGCTAAAACAGTAAAACACATTGTTCTTTGATGTAAATACTGGGTAAAACAATGCTCGGAGCACTGCAGAGGATGTTTATTTTTCAGATGAAGAGTCGTAATTGTTCACAGAATCTAATTACTTGTATTCAAATGCAGCCAGGACTCACACGCATGCATAGACACAGATATAGGCACACGCCCTATCAAATCTTACAAGCAATATGCTCATCTTGTAGGGTATTAATGTGATTATAAAGCATTCATGTACCAAATCATTATACAATATGAAATTCACTGTTCATTAACATTAAAGTGAAATGTGCATAACCATGAGACTTCTTAGCTGCTCTGCAGATGCATACGGATTAATTCTGAGAAAATAGTGCAGCCATATTATCATTACTGTTGTTACCATTTGTAGGTGTTTTAATGAGCAACTTGTGCAAAACGCAATATTTGAGAACCACAGTCCATGTGGTTAACAAAACAATCATATTAAAAACTATCTAATAATTTTCTCAATTTGAAATGACTAAACATCTTGGAAGGGGAAGACCGTAGGAATACAATTATAATTTAGCTTAGCCAGTAGGGAACATGGACATGCCTGAATAATTCAGCAACACTTCTGCCATGCTTTTTTATGGGATAAATGTCTGGTGATTTGAATATACATTCATTATTTAACCCATGTTTTTAGATGTTTGCCATCCCATACTCATGTAGATCTCATTTCATACAATTTGCTCATGTTGACAACGTTACTCTCTGACATCAGTACATTCTAGATTATAGAAACTAAAACACATATCTAAGCATTCATTAGATGGAGATGAACTGCATCAATGTTTAATTCTTAGTTACTTTGTCATTACAGTTTGGACACTGACGTCTGAAATCCTTCCATCATCTTTGCTTTCTATATAATATAATTTAACGGGCGGTTTATTCTAGGCGACCTTTTGCCAGTGAAGGGGACCGATTTCATTTCCTCCTTTTTCCACTTAAAAATTCTTCTATTTTCTGCCTCTTCAGTTGCCTTCAGCTGTGAGGGCTAAACTCGGAAGAGGCACTTAGCAGAGATTCACAGAGAAGCCATTAAACACGCAGTGGCCCCCTACCACAGTGCCCCAGCTCAATCGGCAGGGCTGAGCAGACACACATTTAGCTTTGACTGCCTTAATGCGCTGATTATTTGCTCCTGCATGCAGGTTAAGCTGCTGTTTAGCCCTAAATAGTCAAGCTTGTTGACAAAGCACAGGCTCAGTAGCACAGTCACGAGCCAACGTGGCTCGTTTGTTTGCAGGCAGCATCAAGTCACCATGGAGGGCACGGACAAGCTGCCAGAGCTCACATCACAGATGCCTGAGATGGTCACACACTTACCAGCCCCATGTCTGCACTCAGCACACAGACCCACAGGGTGTTTGGCATGGCAGAGGGCTGTGCATGCAAGACTCAGAGAGCTCAGAACATTGGGAGATGGACAAGGTCTGAAGAAAAGTGGAAAAAGAATCAAGGCTGGGTGGCTGAAAAAGATAATGCACTGCTAAAGAGCGATGGCAGAGAAATAAATGAAAATTAGCTGCATGACAATGTTAATTACACTTCATCTATTAGTCGTCTCATAATTGAACCATCCATTCTCCCACAAATGGAGCCCTGCTGGGCATGGGGACGGAAGCAGCATCGTGGCACGCTAATGAGGCCTGGGCATCACAGGGATTTTAAATCAAAACGCCAACGTGTCACGGGGAGCCTCCAGGGGGCGCGTGAGGAAATGTCACTGCAGTGTACGCCCAACGCCAGACACTGTCCCCAGGCCTGCCCAGCCCCGCCTGGGAGGAAGAAGATTCCAGAATGATTTCCCATTACCCCTTTTTCAGACAGCACTGTTGCTAACATGGCTGCCTCAGAGTGCTCAGCATATGACACAGCGACAAAGTTATGCTATTTTAAAAAGAATGAAGAAATCAGGAGGTGATGGAATTTAGATAGCGAAACAGTGACTATTAAAAAAGTGTGAAGCCTGTGCTTAATCATACCTATATACAGTTTAGCAAGTGTGGCGTTGTGTGCCAAAGATGAGTGTGAATACTAAGCTTCCACATATGAAATGGTGGGACAGAGCCCTGGCCATCTGTTTGCCTTTGCCAGGGTCTCCTGTGCTCTGTCTGAGCTGACTAACCCTCACAGTCATGCTGTTTCTTCAGCTCCACAGCATATAAATGTGAAGATGCAGAAGTAGCGGAGACAGAGGCATGTCAGGATAAACTGAGGTAGCCAGTATGTTTTAGTCAGGCACCTGTGATCAAACACCCTATCATTTGACTTCGGATAAGACTCATTGATTGGCCTGTTAAGCTATTTGTGAACTTGCTAACAGCTGTGTCAATTATGTTCCCACTGAAATACTTCCAACCTTTGATTATCAGGGGATTGACAAGATAAAATGTTGAAGTTAACACCACGACTGGCTCATTGGATTTCTTTTTCATTCAATAACCTATTAGTGAAATGAGTGAATGACAATAAATAAATATAAAAGCTTTACTTAAAGTCACTGTAGATGACAGGTTTACCACTGAGTAAACCAACTTTAACCACATTAAAATAGTTGTATTTATAAATATCTATGAATATGTACTGTGATTACATCCCACATTACTCATGAATAAATGAGTTAAAAAGTAGTTAAAAAGTTATTTTTCAAAGGGTAAAGCTTAACTAAGAGTTACATTTTAAAAAATGGTATATATATCTTCTCAAAATATGTAAATAAAAATTTAAGAAAAAAAGCCACAAAAACCAAGGTAAGTGGTTCTTCCACTACAGAGTTGATTGTAAAGCATAATAATCTGCTTAGGATGCAGTCTGATATATATGTTTTTAAATGCTCTGAACAGAAGGGCCATTTCCTGTGGTATGCAAAACACTGCAATCTTTTAAAAAAACTTTGATTACACAAACCGCATGTGGATGCAAGTATGGTGGCTATTAATATCAAACCTGTGGGAAACAAGTAATTCATCATGCAGGATTATTAAATACAACACGGCAGTTCACTATGTAAGGTATGATAAATGAAGCGGACTACCTTTTTCCCCACAAAGGAAGAGCACAGAGCAGAGAAAGTTATGAAGACGTTCTACAGATATGAAAGTTAATGGTCCATCTGAACACCCACATGAGAGTCATTCTTTAAATTTCCACGGCTCTAATTGCATTAGACTGTGCACTGCTGTCGCTGCCCTGTGAACTTATTAGAGGGAAGTGCAGGAATTCCTCTGGGCTTTCCTTTCCCACCTCTGTCAATTCAGCTTAAGCTACTTGCCTAATTTCTCACGAAATTGCTTTCTTCCCTGACTTTCCTCAGTGCGCAAGGAACAAGCCAGCTGCAACATACACAGCTCCCGTCTCCGTGCCGCTGCTGTCTGCCGGTGTCAAGACTCCAAGGCTGCCGGTTTATTTAGACCTGTGACGATGATACAGAAGTGGAGGTAGGGGTCTAGCTACCTGTAGGCTGGACTCATTTTTCTCTTATAACCTTTGTTGCTCCCTGTGTAAAGCACACAACTCAAAAGAGTGGTGGTAATTTGGCTTCCATAGTGGCTTGACACATAAGGCACAAAAAAAAGAGACGATATGTTCAAACTGCGCTTTTGAAGCTTTCTGGGTCAAAACATTGCGACTAGCAGGGGTGCTAAATTAATTTGAATAGCTCAACTCACACAGCCTTCACATTTTATTCTCATCAATTCCGCCGGTGCGATTCAGGTTAAAAACCTTTAATTTTAATCCATTATGCTAATCTTGCCCAAGATTTGATTGCTAACAAGTAGCTAAGATGACAAGGCAGCCAGGATGAGTTGGCCATGAACTCAAGCACTGTGCCGGCTTGTCCTTAATGAAAGCACAGAGGGAAATGAAGATCAATGGGGCTCCGTGGAGGTCAGGATGAGAGCGTCATGCTGCTGGTGTCCTTGGTCATGCACGCTTTAAATGCGTCTCTCCTCCACAGCTGCGCAGCGAAAAGGAGTCGTTTACACCATCAGCTGCATTTCCATCAAACAGGAATCGAGTGGCCTTCTAGTTTACTGTGGTATAAGAGCAGGTGCTTGTTAAAGTGCACAGAGGTGATGAGTTATATGAAGTTAGAAATCATCCCACCGGCACAAGCGAGCCCATAGCATTGGTACCATATTAACAGGTTTCTCTTGTAAAATTTCCTCTACTTTGAGCAGCACATCTGAAAAAATGGTTAATCAGGCTCTAGTTAAGATTTCCAAAGCAGATGAAATAAACTCCTTGTTAAGAGAGTATAAGAATTAAATGATGCTTTCTGTAAGACAGCCTGACTTTCCACACACAATGGACTGCAGTGAAAATGAAAACCATAGGAATCCTCCCCTCGGGAAGGGAGTCCCAGTGACACAAACGCAGACAGGAATTACAATTAAGGATTAATTACATGTTGTTTCTCCATATTGTTATTGTATCTACAGGGACAGCTGAGTTCAACAGCCAGTGTGCACATCATAATATTGTAAGGAAAAGCAAAAGCAAGGGTGAGACATACTCAGTGCTCTTCAGGGGCAGGAAAGGAAAGGGCACTGGAGTTTGATGGCGCTGTATGTGTTTTTGGAGGCTGGAGCCATATAATAGGCCCACAGTGGAGTAATAGGTGTACTTTGCGGGTAAAGGCACATCACTATTGCATTAAATTACCAGGGGATAAGACCAAAGTTACCAAAAGGGAAAAACAGCCCTCACTCTCCTACTCTGCGTTTAGAAAAAAACATGAAACTCAACAGCGCAAGACAAATAGCACATAATAGTGTCGCATAATAGCCTGTATATTATCGAAGAGCACGGCTAAAATCAGGAACACTGATGCAGTGGCAAAGCCATAGGGCTGCAATGGGGAGGGGGCTGAGGGGTGCCCCTCTGAAAGATGATATTCCTCCCTCCAAGATCATCTGTATGAACCTGTGCTGTGTTGGGATAATATTATGGTTATTCTCACAAGATGCAGGAACCCTGAGGTTATACCACACAGTGAAGCAGCTACGCTTGGGTCTGCTTTCACATTTTACTCATACTGGGTCATTAAGCATTTTATTGGGAGATTACTGACTAAGACAAAATACACGGGTGGCACAATGGTTAGCACTGTTACCTCACACCTCTGGGACCCGGGTTGGAGTCTTTGCCATGGCTCCATGTGTGTGGAGTTTGCATGTTTCCCCCCGTGTCTTTGTGGGGTTTCTGCCAGGTACTTTGGTTTTTCCCCGCAGTATCAAAATATACTAAGGCTAATTGGAGTTCCCAAATTACCCATAGGTGTGCATGTGTGAGTGAATGGTGTGTGTACGCCCTACAGTGGGTTGGTGCCCCTCCTAGGTTGTTCCCTGCCTTGCACCCATAGGCTCTGGACCCCCTGCAACCCTGAATAGGACAAGCAGTTACAGAAAATGAATGGCAATATACACTACAAGTCAAAAGTTTTTGCACACACTGAGATTTATTACATTTGCATACTACTCACTTAACATTTACTAAGAATATACTTAATATCCGTTGCTAAATAAATTTACAGTATTTTCACCATTTGCGTACCTTACCAAGAAAATTAGCAAGAAATTGTCTTTGATTCATCAAAGTAACCTCCTCTAGCAGAAAAAAAATTGAGGCATTCTTTGTACAAGGGACATTAAATACTTCTCTCTTTCATTGGACGCAGGTAACTAGTGCATTTAAAGTCAAAGGACAGCCTAGAATTTGACTACGCCATCACCACACAACCAGTTAATAGGATGTCAGACATCACTGTTATACATACTCTTTCCAAGTTATTAAAGAAACTTGTTTTATTTGACTTATATTTTCATTTATGGTTGTTCACTTAACTTTCCTTAGCTTAACAAGAACAAAAATCTGCAGTTTATGAAATAAATGGAAGAGTGATAAAAACCTGTGCTGGGCATAAACTTTTGACTGGTAGAGTATTAGCAGGATGAATTAGTGGGCTGGACAGAGCACTCAGCACAGCAGGAAATGACCAATATTTTTTGTAAGGAGAATGACCATGGGGTGATAGATTGTTTTGCTTAATCAGTGTATGTAGTAAATAGTTGAAACTACAGTGAAATAGAGATATCTGTGGACTTGCAGGCAACAGCTAATAAAGCAATCTTACTGTGCAATTTAATATCACTGGTCTGCTTTTTGTTATTCACGTCATTTCCTGCGTAAATCAATTTGATGTATACTTACAATTCCAAAGGAGAATTGACTGATTTCATTGACAGTGTCATGAATGCTACCTAAAGATCACCACAATGGTTGTATACATACTTGTCTTTTTGATTTGCAACTTTTTATTTAAATACATCTTTTATGCATGACCTTTGCCTTATAAACTGTGGCCTGCTTAATTTCATGCAACCTGCCCCCAAGCTCACATCTCTACCCCTGGTTTCATCTCCTTTTAATATCTTGAATCTGCCACTACGAGACGCTAATACAGACAATACTCCTAGCTCTACCTCATTTCCCAGGAGAAAGACTATCCTTTATTGCATGATGTTATTTTACATGTGCTAAATACACCAGGTCAAGCGTAATGCTACTTGATAAATCCTGTTATAGCCCCATTTGTAATTTTCCACAACGGCCCTGACAAGAAGGGAGTAGGAGCCAATATGCTGTCATATAAGCAGCATGATTAGGAAGGCAGATAGCATGACTCTGCACCGGGCTCCAGCTGCCCTCTTGGCTCCTATGAGAAGATGATTGCCATTAGAAGGCCTAGCCTGAGAAGGATGTTAACACACCACTAAGCCATTACCTGGGTGCCTTTCATCTGCTGCTCTCTCACAAAGGCTCTACATTACAGACCTCCATAGGTGTACTCGCAACTCACATCTGCCATTCAAGCATGCTTTTACCACTACTACTATGACTACTACTACTAGTATTATTATTATTATTATTATTATTATTATTATTATTATTATTATTATTAAGTAAATTTTATCAGGAGTACATCCTGCACAAAATGTTATATATATATCATCATATACCGATACATTCACTCACTCTGTAACGGCTAATTTCTATAGTCTTCCCCATAAAGGCACCCATTCCAGCTGAAGAGCAGTGCAAACCAGCACACACTTTCCCTAATTAATCTGTCACATTAGCAGGGTGTAGCAGAAAGGTCTGGAGCTGGATAATAGCTTCACACACTGGGGTTAGACAGCTGAGTACCTCTCACTGTTTACTACTGTTAGCTGCCATCTACAGGACTGAACAAATATCACTCATCTCCAGGTTTGCTAAACTGCATGATGAAGCTCACATCGCATACAGCTGGCTGACAGGCACACACATCTAAAGTGTGTGCTATTCTTCATGCCAAGGCGAGAGAAGCTTTTGCAGTAAAAGTTTCTGTGAGGGATGTTTTGCTGTGTTTCCACTCATTCCATTAATGCAGATCAGTATATCAAGGTCAGCAGAGGTTTAAGGAACCCCAGTACTGGGTGCGGTAATCCCCCATTCATTCCTTTCCCAGTTACCAAGCATCAGTCCCCCAAGGCTCTTCCAGGAGTGGGAGGAGAAAATCTTGAATTAGTGAAATACCAAATGGAAGAATGATCCTGGTATAATACTGACTCAGACAGAAGCCCCAAAGACTAAGAAGTTGTATTTTATTTTTGATTCCTTTGTTCACCTGTATATAAAATGGCATAATTCTCCAATATTTCTTAATAATGAAATGGTCCTTCTCATTTTCACCTTATTTTGCATATAATTCACTGGAAAAGTGAGAAGTCATGAGTGAGGCACTCTCTAAAAATGAGAAGCAGTCTATTAGTTCTTTGTTATTCTTAGTCACTCTTACCCATGAAGCCATCCTGAGAATAGCTTTTACACTTTGTGTTACCTCCTTCCCAGCATGTCACCCTCATAAACTTCACAACAACAGGCACACATTAGCTGTCTTCCATGAACAGGGTAGGACCCCAGGACAAGCGCACCCCACCCAACAAAATCAATGGATTCATGTGACGGAAGCAGGACCCTTCCCATGACCTGCCTAATCATGTTAGCATTTCTTAGCCTAAAACTTTCTCCTTCCACACAGCACTTATTCCCTTCTCCACTTTCATTTTAACCAATTTTTTGCACTTCAGTTTTCAAAATCATTTTGCACACCATTCAACTAGCTTATGAGAGGACAGTGAAGGACAGAGAAAATCACATCATACTATAGAGGTAGCAGGATCTGAAAGAGGTTTCATGCATTGTGTAACTTTATATAAGACCAAACTTGTGAGATCTGTATGCATGACAAAGGAATCAAGTCTTAAATTCATGGCTAAGAAGATCAAATACAAAAGATTCTGTTATTACAGTGATTATTATTACACCTTTAGGTGTTCTATTCTTTAATCAAATTACATTTATTTGCATTTATTTATTTAGCAGATGATTATGCCCAAGGAGACATACAAGTGAGACAGAAAATATATCATTATGAATCAAGCATATATTGAAAATGGCTTAAGAATTTGTATAATTGTGCATAATGATTTGGGAAGTGAGTATCTTTCAGAATAGTAATAGTGTATTATTCTGACACTAGCATGCAACCGTGTTTTCTATATAAAAGCAATATATACCACTATGTATTAAAACTACTGAAATCAAAGAAATGGAAGATATGTGCAGGCTCTTCATTATAATTATAATTACTTTTTGTAATACATACTCAAGATGCTCTGTATAATTGGCATTCCAGCACATGCTTACCATCTCACATAACTGGGTGTGGACATTACAAGCAGACTACAAACAGAGTCACAGAATTCCTTGCTTCTTTGTTAATACATGTTACTGTACAACAGGGACAGAACTAAAAACTGGTTCTTAAATCTGTATAGGACTAAAATCCTGGGATGCCTACTTTTGTGTTGATGTCAGTGGAAAGCCTTCGTGCCTCATTTGAGTTATCAGCCCCTTTACAGGACCAATTATTCTGATACAGTATATAGTACACCTAGAAACCGCAAGGTAAAAGCCAAGAAATTGGAAAGGTCACAAAAATCTGCAAATTAAATGTGTCAGAGAAAACCTATTGCAATTAAAAGGTATCTAAATGATTGAAGATTCATGAGCCTAGTTATCAAAACCATTATAACAAAATTCTGAGTGCATAAGGGAATTAGTAAGCTATGTGTGTGAATAAACATCAGTTTTCTGTTGCTAGCTTACTTGAACTTTGATGCATTGGTCCAAAGAAGGAAATGCTAGGCATGAAAAGCAGAAGCAACAAATATTCTTTAGCAGACCACTTACCCATTACTATCTATCATCTAGTATAAATAGCTCATATACGTAACTAAGCGATTAGAAAAAGAAATGTAGCTAGCATTGACATAGTTAGTGGATTTTTAAGCGAGGGGTTGATCTGCAAGGAAGCATCTGAGTGAAATGCGGTCTGCAGTATAATGGAGGCTGACACAACTGGTCCAAACAGTTGTGATTTTACATGGAAAATATGCCTAAGGGTTACTGGTGCAATGAATGCAATTCAGTGGATTTTCAGCTTCAGAATTTCAGAGTTTCAGCAGACACCATTTGAAGGCCAAGATAGGCATTCAGCTAAGAAATGAGAGCAGGTGAAAGGTATGATGGTAATGTAGGTAATGTATAGCAGCGATAACCTGCCCTTGCTCACTTAGTAGCACGCACCCGACGCCGTTCTTGATGACCTTCCCTGCTAGGCTCACTCAAATCAGGCGCCATGTTGTGTCAATTCCTACTGTGTGTAGCGTGACAAACCTCAATCCCTGTCACAAGCAGCAGGACCAGAGAAGCTGACCTTTACCAGGGTTAATGGCTAAAGGGCAAACGAGGGGTGAATGAAAAATGCATCAGGGAAAGCAAAGGAGAAAAACGAAGTCAATGGCACACTGATTAGCATTTACGGCATTTGGAAGGCATATCCCTGGCACAGACCTTTCACTCTCTTGGCCTTGCTTTGCCTTACACACTTATATATCAATGACAAACTACTCAGGTTTCTCATAAAGCAACAGAAGCTTTGTTGGCTTAAAAACTGCAGTAATGTGGGAAATAAGCCTAAGGGGTATGTGTACTCAAGATATGTACCACTAAACCACTAAATAGTTCCTTCAAATGATCTCAGTGTTATTTTTATCTATCAACATGCAAATAACATGAACACATACATATATGTGTGTGTATACAGTATATGAGGTGGCACCATGGTGTGTACATGCTGGTGTGTTAGCTTACCTCTGCCAGAGGCACGATGCCCTGCAGAGCTCTCTGGCTGATGTACAGGTTAGACACTCCCTCTGCCTCTGCCGCAGTGGATCCTGGGTACTCGATCTGCCACCGCACTGGCTGAGTGGACTGCACATTGATGAAGTTGTCGATCTCAAACTCCACACGCATGACCTCGTGGGCGGAACGCTTCGCCCTGGAGAGACAGGAAAAAGCGTTTGGGTGAAGAGGAATAGGACAAAGAGCTGCTTATTGACCACAGAATACATACACAAGAAGGATTAGAGGCTAAATCATATAAAAATAATAACAGACAAACAGTAGGATGTAAAAGGTCAACATAAATGAAAATGAACATTTAAAAATGCACTCAGTACTGGGGGCTCAGAGGTTGGTCTCATATGTCCTGGGTTGTGTTTAGAAACACACAGTGAGGTGAACCATGTGCCTCTGAATTGCCTATAATGTGTGACTGTGTGCTCTGTAATGCCTGACATCGCATTAAGGATGTGCTTCGCCTCCTGCCCTTCCTGAGACAGGCTTCAGTCTCACCCCCAGCCCTCTACTTGATAAGCAATATAGATTACAGCTGGGTGGAAAAATCTCACAAAACATTTTTAGCTTAAAGCTACTAAACTGCCTTTGCTATTTTGAGTGTGCATGTCCTTCACGTCAACTAAAATACAATGCATAATCAACCATTTGCGAAGTGTAATTAGGAAATCACATAAGGTTTACTCCCAATCATCATTTTTACCAATAAATTATGACAGGAAGTTTAGTTACTGTCAGATTTTATTACTGTCGCACAACATACGCAAAGAAAGAGCAAAGCATGTAAATAAAGTAAATCTAAACTAGGATTCATTTTTGGGTTTTAAATTGACCTAAAAGTTTCCCTACAGTAGTTGGTGTACTAATGTTTTAATGCATGCAGTTAGAATTCTAGCAATGTAAACTGTGTAATTGATATTTTTATATGTAGAAATAGAAAGTAAAAGCTATGGACTATAGGTCCATTTTAATGTATCAGATCACCATAAAACCTTGTGCCTTGGACACACATTATTGTCCAGCCCTGCACTTCACCAAGATATATAACCACTCTCTGCCGATCTTTGACTGCTGTGATCGCTAAGGCGATGACCTTTGCCCCAGATGGCCTTCAGAGAATTCCCTGCAGTATCGTTTACAACCTTAGAACAGGTTCCATTACAGCCCCTCTATTGGTTGCTTGATGGATGTCGCAGCTCTTGACATACCCTTTTTCAAAGTAATTTCATCCCAAATAAATAAATAAATAGACAGGCGCAGCTTTAAAACTTGCAGCGTGGATCGAGGGGGGGCATGAGAAAGGGCAGCGGAAAATGGAATACAAGGATGAATGGAGTGTTAATCACTCAGGACAGAATGATAATAGCAGCACAACAGCTTTACATCGACAACGCTGGTCCTGTCGCCCCATAAATCAGCCACTGCCTGCAAAGCGTGCAACTCCCACCACCTCAGTCCTCAACAAGAAAGAAATATGATGGCACTCGCTTGACCATGCTGCGAAGAGGGAGTAATCATTGCTTTATAATCCTTGAGTACAATATGAGGGAAGAGTAGGGTGATGAGACAGATGTTCTCCAGCACACGGCAGCCGTAGCCTTGCTGAGCACCTGGGTTTGACACTTACAGCACTGGCACTTAGAGCCTACTGCCTTTAGCCAGCAGCCAGCAAAAGAAACCAAGACAGGAGGCATGTGGAAAGGGGTGCAATTATCAAGTTTCCAGAAGTGTATTTGGAGAAGTATTTCCATTAATAACTTTTTCTGCTTATAGGAATAGAGTTTGCATGTGAAGGTATTAAAATAATTTGAGATAGTTAAGTAGATTAAGGTCATAATTGAAACATGATGCAAAATACACTAGAAGAAACAGGTTGGTTTGGCAAAAAACAACAACAACAAATGGTATACAGTAGGAGTTGCCTGAGGTGGAATGCAAACTAAAACAGAGGTGGAAAGGAAGAAGGTGGTGAAATTTGCCACCTATCCCACAATCATTTCTGAAATCTCACATGACAAGATAATCCAAGGGTGGTCCAGTGGCTCAGTGGGTAACACTGCTGCCTACTGAATAAAGAAGAGAGAAATTCCAGCTACATCCTGCCCCAATAACCTTTGTAGTTTGTGTACTTTCTCCATGAACAGATTATTGGGACATCCACTGAGAAAGGTCAAGATCAAAGCAACCACCAACCCTGTCTAACTTAATTCAGGCACCAAAGCAGTAAAACCCAAATCAGGAAGGAGGTGAGAGGATTTATAAGATTACCTTGCCTCGGAAGAATTAGAGATGATATTAAGCATTAAGAGACAAATAAGTGCATGCATGATTAGCATAGGTAGTGAGATCTGAAGTTATACATCCAAAGGAGGGTTAATCATTGTATTAAAAAGTTAATGAATGCAGAAAAGCAGAGCTTGAACGACTAGGCTATTTGGATCCATCAAAGTGCCAGCAGACTAGTATTTCAGGGTTATATGAGCTGTAGCATGAGCTACAGCCATGACAGGTAAGGAACTTAGATTACTTAGATTCTGGCACAACTAAAAAATTCACCCCACACCAGTTATTGGAATAGTACTGTAATTGACCTTGGCTGATGTTCTGAAGAGTGTAAATTAATTATTACCATTTATAAGCCTCAGAGGGCACAGTCAGTTGGTTGCTCTACTTGTCTCTTAAACGTGCCAGAGAACTTTGTTTCTGGTCTATGAGCTTTGTTAAAACTGTTTTTAAATGCAGCTGTGAAAACACAACTATTGTGGCTAAATAATCAGTGAGATAAAAGCTATCTATCTGTCCATTGTTTTATTTTCGACAATCTTATATAAATTTGCTAAATTCACTGTGCTATCTGGAGCTGATCGTAAGTATAGAGATAGAGGCCATGTCTCACTGGGAAGGAATCATGTTTCATCACAGGGAATGCACTCTAATCTCTACTATGTCCTTGGACTGTGGGAGTTTGTAATGGAAAGTCAAGCAAACACTGGGAGAACATGCAAACGCAGAGTCCTATGGAGGCAGTGTTCTTCCCCTAAGAGTTAACAAGAAGTTTTCTTCATAAAAAAAAAAAGCTGCTAACCCCAACGTACCACTGTACCCATGACCAACAAGTTCTTCATCTGAGCCACATGCTCAGCCCACTGAGAAGCAGGGAAACCCCACAAGAGTAGAAGGGCTAGAGACAGAGATGGGAAAGGGTGGAATGATGAGCAATGCCTGCTGGCCAAACGGGGTAAGATTGCAGAGGGTGGGGACACACGATACTGGTCCTGACACTAACCTGCCAGGCCGGATATTTGCACCTTCTCACCAAGGCTTTTGAGTAGTGGCCCAGAATCGCTTACCGCTACTGGATAGGCAGTAACTACAGTGTGGTATTTTAGAACCAACCAAATCCAATATGAACAGAGCAAATTTTGCTAAAAGAAAATCCTTTGTTCCCATGTCAATGGCTCCATTACACAGTAGTGTATCTCCTAGCAATCTGCAAGGGAGCCGTCAGTAGGAAGGCCAACCATTGGCTGGGTGTGACTAATCTTTTGTTGCAATTCAAGACCATACCTCTGACTGCACAGTAATAATTTGTCATGAGTGTTAAACATATTCGAGATGTTGGGGGAGGGAGGCGATGATTTCTTTTTCTGAACTGAATTAATTAGACAGCATTGATTTCAGCCACTATCCAACTCTGAGGAGAAGCCAAAGTATTTATTTTGTGTCAGATGAAATAAAACTGGGAGACGGATCTCAAGGCCATTTATCACAGAGGCCTCTTGTTTAACCTTTGCAGAGAAAGTCATATTTCAAAAGAGGACCCAAAAAATCTCTAAAGATTAAGGGGTATGTGTGTGTGGGTCCTGTAATCAACAAGACCTAAAGAGTAATGTTTCTCCTCTGACAGGTCCACTCAGGTAAACTGGACCCTTTGAATGTGACTTGCACTTCGCAAACTTTATCAAATTTGTCCATGGAGAATGGAAGATGTGTTTTTTTCTTAGTCTAAGGAAATTTGGTATCCAGAAATGACTGCACAGTCCTTTTCCTCAAACTGTTGGGGAATTCTTAGGCCCAAATTCTGAGGATAAACACCGCCCTGCACTGGAGCATCATTCCCAGCACCGCACTGTATTTTTAATTTTTTGCCTCAATATTGTGAAAATTATTTTTATACCTTTATACATTTATAGTAAGAGCAAGTCAATGAATATCACATATACATACATACATATGTACATACATACAATACAGTCAGACCTCAGACATTCGTGAGGTTAGGTTCCAGAACCCGTCGCGAATGAGGAGGATTCGCGGATGTTTGTTAGAGTCACTAAAAATGGTAATATGTGCTTATTTCTATAATTTAAACCCTAAATATGACATCAGTCATGCTCCCAAAACACTTTAATTTCATTTAAAACTTAGCTTAATACATTACCTTTAAAAAAAACAAATGTTTCATGTAAAAATAGAGTACAGTATCGCCTAATGCATATTTGTCACACTAGGACGTTTATACAGTACAATATACTAAGTTACTCTTACTAATTCATAGAGCACGGCATTGGCTGCCATTCTCTTTTGCATTCACAGTAAGGTGAAATTAGTAAACGAACGGGACTGTAAACTTATTGACAGAAGCCATATACGTAACCAAGGTACAACTCAATAAAATATGTAAAGGAAACATGTACTGTACATACAGGGTACAGGTATTCAATCAATTAAAAATTATGTTAAGACGTACAGAAATAATAAGTTGTAAAAATACTATGTGTACACTAACCATGAAAAAGAGAGAAAGAACAAAAATACATGCACACATTTAAAATTATTTATAAAAAACAGTAGAATTAAATTTTCGCGGATCTGTGAATTCGTGAATCATGAAGCGCGAATGCACGAGGGCTGACGGTACTTGAAACACGAAATTCAATACAAATATACCCACAAAACAGTCCATGTGCAATAAATAGCTCAAGCTAATTTCACCCTTATGCCCATTATAGGGATAGTAAGTGAAAAATAGATAGTAAAAATAGATAGTAACCAAAAAATAATTGTGCCTTTCTTTTTAAGAAACTCTTATTGTTCAGTCATCGTCCTGGTTACAGAGAGTGCTGAACATATATAGTAACTAGAAGATAAGGACAGTTTTGGAAAATAGACCCTTATTATTACTACTAGTGATGCAGGTACATCATTAAGGCATGGAAAAATGGCCACTACATGTAATATGATTATTAGAGGGAGGCTTGTAATAGTATTCAACAAGTTCTCTTTCTCTAAAATGCAGAATGTCACCCACAGAAGACCACATTTAATTGCAAGTATTTTGCAGTGTGCTTTCTGCTTATCCTCGGTATGGTTAAACTGCATCCAGCCCTGCAAGCGGTCCTCTCCCTTGCAGGGAAAACTTTGGGGGTTGGTGGTGGGATTGGCACTCCAGCCACCGTAAAAACTTCGCACGGCTCCAATAAAGCAGATAGAACTCTTTTCTGCTCTCCATCGGAGTAGCTTTGCTGCAGCCGTCCAAGGGGACGGGGAAAGCCCTCAGAAGCCTCATCCCTGGAAAAGTCGAAACCGCCTGAGAGCCAATAAGATCAGGCCTGTTGGGGATCAGAACTGATGTGGTGCTGAGGCATCACCTGCTGCACGGCAACACTCGGCTTCCATTCTGTGGTGACCATTCTGGGTAGACTCATGGAACGTCTTCTCTCTCTGGCATGATGACCATCTTCCTCTGCTTTGGGAGGAGCTTCATAAACTCCACATTTCAGTGGTGGCACCATCTGAGGTATACAGACGATGGAGTGGCCAGATCTCTGTAGATGGGTATACCTATTATTGGTCTAGTCACTCTGATGGCTGCCATATTCAGATAGTAACTGTTACTGCGGCAGATCAGCTCCTCCTGATGGTGTCACTTTAACAAGCATATTATGAGACTCAGATTAAGGTGCTCTCTGGGTGTAGGGTGACCACCTAATCCATGTCAGGAGGGACACTATGAGCTACAACAGGATTTGTAAACTACCATTTAATCCATTTAAATTAGAAGGACCAGGATTTCACTTAAGCACTGGGTTCTTGCTGTGTGCTGATTGGTCAGTCTCCTATAATCATGCATATGTGTCAGTAATGTTAATGTGAAGCAGCTGGATGAGTCTTTCAATCTAGGAACTAACCAAACATTTTAGCCGAGCACAGAACCCTTTCAACTTTAAAGTAATTCGTAAAAGCTGAAGTAGCTCATAGCGTCCCTCCTGACATGGATTAGGTGGTCACCCTATCTGGGTGTCTTGTCTCTTGTCTCAGTGTATGCTCCAACCATGGTGAGTGATGCCTCTATGAGGGAGACGTTTTATTTGCAACTTTGCTGGTTGTTGATGGGTGCCCAGTAAGTGACACTCCTCTGGTCATAGGTGACTTCAATATAACCACTGGCACTGACAGGGCTGGCTAGAGGATTGTACTGGTCTGGCGACTGTGGGAAAAGTGGCTTCGGGCTCTGTTTTGACGATCTAACGCAAAGTGTACAGCATAAAGTGCAACTAACATTTATGGGCATGTCCAAATCTATTCCGATATTTTAACGGCGGAAAAAAACAGACTTGCTCCAGCACAAGGCGCAAAAAGGTTGCCTTAAGTTTCTTAATCGTTCAGAGGCATGTTTTGGGCATAACAAGTAATGGCGTATCACCTCACCTTTAAAAGGCAGCAGTGTATGATCTACAGCGAATTGCTATGATAATGAAGCATTTGCCCAGCAAGCCAGATCGCTTTTCACCCGAGGAAACAGACATGCTTATGTATGTGGTGAAAATGCGTGAGCAAATCATCTACGGGAGCACCACTGTTGCACCTAAGCCTTTTGAGCTGAAGCTGGTGTGGAATGAGATAGCAGTGAGTGTGTCCTCGTTTTCTGGCATCACCAGATCATCCACTCAGTGCCGAAAGCAGTATGATGAAGATGGAGTAAACAGAAACTCGTTGCTGAATGAAAGCAGTGGCTGGGAACGGGGACTTAAATATGTTTGTGAGTTCTTTATTTTAATTTTGGGTTGCGGTTCTCAAAAATAAATAAAAGTGCAATTTTTATTAATGCAAAACACAACCTACAGTTTTTAAGGTGTTTTAAAATGTTCCAATAAAAGGCAATAGGGCTGTTATTTTTCTCCATCTCACAATTTAGATTCCTTACCAGGCTACAGACAATTTAGCTCCTCCACCAGCTGAACCCTCCTTGCCTGTTCTGCTGCTGGCATACACTGCTTTGTTGGCTTCAGCACATGCAGTTCAGTATCAAGTCCTCCAATGTCTCCTCATTTATGTCCAACAGACATCCATCACCCATAGCAATGTTATATAACATACAACATGCCACAAAGAATGCTGCGACCTTCTGGGGGCTGTATTGTAATGGTCCAATTGACTTATCGAAATATCTGAAATGCATTTCCAGCAATCCGAATGTCCTTTTATGTACAGCATGTTATCAATTCTGATAATGAACTCGAAAGATTTTATCAATGATACGGTTTGTCTTGTACTTTATATATATATATATATATATGTGTGTGTGTGTGTGTGTGTGTGTGTGTATAGTATGATTGATATATATAGTACAGTATGATTACGTGAAAGGACCAGATGTACTCTATAATAAAACATATGTAAATTAAATTAAAATGACAACATACCATTAGTGCATTTTGAGTGGGTATCTGTGTCAATAACGAGTGTCATGCACCCTCACATTTCTAGAATGCGCCACTTAAATACTGTTTAATAATGCACCACGACTTTAGACATGGTTTTTGCTGGTCAAAAGCGCAATGTCATTTTGCTGCCTTTAAATAGCAACGCACTGACAATGCCCCCGGCCATGCCTCATTTAAAAAACACCATTCTTACGAGCAGAAAGCTGGTGCAAAATCATTTTCTATTTTGATGACATGCACACATGGAGTGAAAATGAACAATGCGCTGATACAACACTACCAAAACCACTTTCTGTCATGCTTTGTGCTGGTGAAAAATAGGGCCCTTCATGTTACTCCAATACTAGTGGTGCGAAGGAGATCGATCACATCCTTGAGGGCAGATGCTGGAGGCTCCTACCGAGCTGTAGGGTCTATAGAAGTGCCCAGTTTGTGAATTCTGACTACAGATTTGTTGTTGCTACTCTGAAGATTCAGCTTAGGTCCAGTAGGCTACCATCTATTAGGGCAGTGAGGCTGGGCCTTCCAGACTCCCAGATCAGGCTGTTAAAGTCTGCATGCAATTTGTGTGTTTGTGAATTTGGTGCGGCTGCCAATTCTAATGTGATCTGGGAGACCTCCTGCAACAAGACCCTGAAGGTTGCTGAGGGTTGTATAGTGTTGCCAGTGTTCCCAGAAGGAGGTGTTTCATCTTGCAAGGTACCAATGATATTATCAACAGAAGTTGCAGTACTAGGCTTGATGGCAACTCCGGTCTGTACCGGAAACTGAGAAGGACTGCTGCGAGAGCTCTGAGGGCAGATAAGGAGGTGTTTGTTAGAGAGATCTGTGAGCAAGTGACACACTGTCTCTGGGTCTACAGTCTAGCAACCCAGATTGTTCTTACAAAGGAATCAAGACATTATGCGCATCCAAATCTGTTCCTCGGAACCTCGCAGTCAGGGTGGATGATGAAATGGTCCTTATGGATGATACTGCAGTTATGACCTGCTTGGCTGGCTACTTTGAGCAGCTGTTTAAAGCCGATCCACCGGCTAGGACATTGGACATCTCTGGGTCCGCAGATCTTGAGGCTGATCCAGTGGTTGCATGGGTGGTGAATCAGCTGGGGGTAGGGAAGACCACAGGGATCTGTGGTATCCAGGGTCAGCTTCTCCAGGCTGGTGGTAAGGCTGTCCTCCATGCATTGCAAGCTATCTTTGCTTCCATTTGGGACATGGGCATCATCCCAACTGACTAGAAAATGGAACTCTGTTGTCTCTATCTGGAAAGAGAAGGGTGATTGCCTAGATTGTGGCAACTATAGGGGGATAACACTGCTCTCAGTGCCGTGTAAGGTCCTTGCTAGGGTCATCCTCAAAAGGATCCATGATCACTTGCTCACCTACCAGCGACCGGAGCAGTCTGGTTTTATACCTATGAAGTTTACCATCAACCACATCCTGGCACTGAGGGTTCTCATTGAACACAAACATAAATATTGGCATAGTTTCTTTGTCGATTTTTGTAAAGCATTCAACTCAGTTGATCAAGCTGCCCTGAGGGACATCCTGAGACTTTTCAAGATCCCCCAACGTTGCTCGACGTCTTAGCTGGCATGTACATTGGCACAGTGCTATGCCAAGTTGGGGTTAGAATTCTTCCTAGTTGATTCTGGGCTTCATCAGGGGAATGTTCTTGCTCCTACTCTATTCAATGCCTGCATGGACTAGGTGTTGGGCAGGGTCATGGGGTCCAGTGGCTGAGGAGCATCTGTTGGTGAAGAAAGATTCACTGATCTTGACTTTTTCAACAATGCTGTGATCTCTGTGGAATCAATGGAGGCTCTGATTGGGGCTCTTGAGAGACTGAGTGAGAAGTCTGAGTGTCAGAGCTTGAGAGTGTGCTGGATAAAAACCAAGATCCAGGCCTTTAATGACCTCTTGGGCACAGCCATCAGGAGTGTGTCTGTCTGCGGAGAGAATGTCAACCACGTCAAGAGGTTCACTTACCTTCGCAGAAACATTCCTGTCTCTGGTGGCTATTCCTATGAAATCAGTAGACAGATTAGCAGAGCATGGGGGGTCATGAGATCACTGGAAAGTGGAGTGTAGTACTCCTGATATCTTTGTAAGAGGACAAAGGTTCAAATCTTTAGAGTCCTAGGTCCCAGTTTTGCTGTTTGGCTGCAAGAAACGGAAGCTATCCAGTGATCTGAGATGAATACTGGACACCTTTGGTACTGTGTCTCTTTGGAGAATCCTTGTCTACCGCTGGTTTGTCGAATGAGCGATTGCTCAAATGAGGTACATTATTTGCATTGTGAGGAAACTATGGCCTGTGGTGCAATTCCCTGAGGGAGGTCTGGTTTGAAAGATCCTCATTGCTGATTACCCGAGTGGTAGGACCAGGCCAGGGGGACGCTCACGTAACACCTGGCTGCGGCAGATAGATGGGCGTTTCCTGAGGGTGGAACTGGACCACGTGTTGGCCTGGGGGGTTGTCAATTGACCGCCTTTCTCATGAAAAGATTGTGCTTGAAAAATTGTTAGGCTAGTCAATAGTACTGTATCTTAATTCCTATCACAATTCCTCCGCAGGAATCATAAAAAAAAACTAGCACCTTCTCCAAGCAAAACTATAGTATCATTCCCTCAAAAAAAAAAAAACAATGGAACAGAGTCACCAAGCTAGAAAGTCGTCCTTTACTTATTTCCAATGACAAGTTAATACTGTCCCATTTTTCCGCTTTGCCACCATTTCTCTAAAACAACTGACCTTTTTGGAAGCGTTTTTTGTTTAGTGTTGAGTTCCATTGGAGATTTATAATGCGGCATTACACTATTACACTGAGTTATAATACAAGTCATCCCTGGTCAGTGTGATAATAATGTGTGCAATCCACTGCAAACTGTATGTCATGAACTACCCATTTCTCTCACTCGTAGAAGGTCCATAAACCACTGTTAGGTCTATTGCAGTATTTAACACCTGTATTTCAGGACCAGAGTCTCCTTGAAGCTAATAAGAATCAAAAATGGCATTTTGCACACAATACCCAAGTTGGCTGTGGCAAATGTGTAACACACAATCACCGGGAGCTTGTAGCCGAAGGACACAACCCTTTATCACCAGCTGCAGGTAAGAGCCCTACTACTTCGGGTGATACACCACCAAGGTCCTGTTCCTCCCTGCTTCCTTTTCTTCTCCCGAAAGAGTATTATAAGCCACTTCTCAACCAACATCTTTTTAAACACAGACCCCTTGAAACACAAAAATCACGGATAACAAGTGAGATTTCATACGGAAGCTGTACAGGTATTTTTGGCATTATATAGATAACTTGCAAAAAGGGATTATTGAAAGCTTAAAGAGCAAACTTTAAAAGTTACAAAGTTGGCAGCTTATCAAGGTGAGGGAGGTGCAAATCACGATGAGTGTGGAACAGAGGCACATTCTGGTAAACCACCAATGAACATGCAGGGGCAAAGAGGGCAATGGCAGCTTATATGGAGATGTAAGTGGCACAATCTGTGAACTGGGCCAGACAATGCCACTGCAGGGATCCACAAAGTAAATCCCCTGAGATTCCAAAGGACAGAGCTAGTGTAGACAATGCCATTGCTCGAGCCTTGGGCTAGATGGCAGGCGCTCTGCACCTAGAATGGGGTTTGACATTGCCCTCATGCCATGGAATGGCAGGTCTCTGTTGCAGTCAACTGTGATGGCAGACCTGGGGGTGTCACAAGAGACCAAGGACCCCTTCATGCAAGTCACATTCTCATCTTTTTCAAGACACCTTGGGGACCTAAGAATGACCTAGTAAAACCCATGAGGTGCCTTCAGGTTGGGTCATTTGCTATCTAGGAATTGGTTTCTGCTATTGTGTTCAGTAATTTCTTACATTTTGGCTGAATAAACAGATATATGAATTGTATTTCCACACTGTTCTCTAACATTCTCTGTTATATTATTATTCGCAGGAGTCAGTTGTGAGAACTGTGATGAAGCCTTCATTCATTTATTGCCATGATGCATGTTGTATGACTGAAGCAGTGACACAGTCATCATTATGAATGAAGCTCAATGTGGGTGTGATATTTTGATAACCAACCAACAAAAGCAATGTGCTTCACAGCTATCTAAAACCACCTTTTCTTCATTATTAAGTTCTATACTGAATTATGCAATTCATACTTTCTGGAAGGGCAGTTCTGGAACCAAAGTCTGTGTTTTATGACTCCCTGACATAATCCTAGGGCATTTATGTCAAATTTGTCATATCAATCATTCTTGGGTTTTACATATCACATATCTAAAATATGAATTTCTGTATATTGTAATTTAATCAGTATAACACACTTTGTTGATAATGCCGGAATAAAAAGTGAAATATTACCTTCTAAAACACAATATTTCTTTTAATAATAACACGTAATCTATCTACTGTAGATACCAAAGATTTGCATCATATATTATGGGAGCTTGGTTTTCAATGGAAATGGCCCAGGTCAAATCATAGTAATATCTGTTCCAATGCATGCTTAATACAAATAATCCAATAATCCAAATAAATGTATTAAAATAATCATAATAGACATTGTGTATGTTCTTTGCGCTAGATTAACATCCCATCCAGGGAGTCCCTTGCCATTGTGACAGCAGCCCTGTACTTTGTATTTTATGTATTTTCAGCAAATACAATCTATACTATTTTAAGCTATTTTTACGATTTTGAGAAACGATAAGTTAAATAAAACAATTGCTTTGTAGTCTTATACTTGCATAAAAGTCTCATAAAGGCAGACAAAAATGCTTAAGGAATAACAACAGTTTGCATATTTTTATAAAGATAAGTTTTTACAGTAGCTATCAAAATTAGAAAACAAGTGACATTTTGTAATTTACAAAGTCACTGCTTACCCGAATTCACAGTTGCCTATGATTTGAAGCAATATATTTTTATTGCATTTCCTCAGTAAAAACGCTCTCACATCACAAAATAGAAGGTTGCAGCTCCTCAATCAGTGTAAACAAAACCCAGACAATTGCTCTTGCTTAGGGGAGTTTTCACGCGTTTTCTTAACCCAGCAACAACCGCAGGATTGTCGTGTTGTTATTATATGAATAGCGCTATTTGCAAATGGGTGGCGATCAGGTTTATCGCAGTTACCACAAGGCTGTGTAGGAGGACGTAGACCCCCGAACCTCAACACAGTTGAGTGTGCTGACGCTATATTCTTCTCTGCAGTGACTAGCATGCAGTGCAGCCAAGCCAGCAAGCAATGACAGGGAGGCATCAAAAACAGAACTGCATTGCTTTGCTGGTTGCTACCACCCACACAGAAAAGTTTCTTAAAAATAACATTTGATTCTTATATGTTTTACCCAAATCATATAAGCTTTTAATATGACACTCAAAATAAATATACAATCAATATTAACTTTATATGTCATTAGACATACAGTATATGTCCCTTATTGATGTAAAATACATATGAAATTAATGTACCATCAAACATATGTCCTACATTCACGTACAACCGATATTAAATGTATGTGTCATCAGTCATATGTGCTTTATTTATGTAAAAGATTTTTTAGACTATATGATATTTTGTGAAACATATAAGTTCGACATTGATATACAATGCATATGAATCATGGACAGTGGTTCCATGCAACTAGAATACTGAGTATTTTAAAAGGAAATATCCTTTTCTGTTGATTCATTCAGTTTGTGTTCAGATAATATAACATGAATTTTCTCATGTCTAATTAAACCAACTGAATGCAGAGGCATCATACATGTCTTTTATTAGAACATTTTAAAAGCAATAGAAACTGTTAGTAAGAAACACACACAATTGACCTACTAAAACCATATGTTATCACACACTGCCTCTCCAGATAAATAGCTTTACATATTTCCTTTAACTGCCTAAGATTTGCACAGTACTGTAACTATTAACAAAGTAAGAACCTAATAAGACTATTCATGAGCCAGTCATTGCAATTTAAAGAATTTTCAAAGAAAAATCAGATTAGTAGAGGAACCTATGGGACAGATGGGTCGTAAGGCGTTTCTTGAAGTTAGATTCAAGATTACAGGATATAGTTCGGCAACTCATTCCAGCATGGGGAACAACTCATGAAAGCTGTCTGGAGTGACGCTTCTCACATGGTTGAGGGAGCTCCAAGCAGTGTTGGTTTGCTAATCAAAAGGTGCAAGATGGGACATACTGTAGGTCTTTAGGAGCCTTTTGATGAAGATGGGTGCCTGTCCATTAATGGATCTCTATGCCAGCACCAAGGACTTTATGTGAGGACCAACAGGGAACCAGTGAAGAGAGATAAGGAGGGGAGTGGCATGAGAGTGCTTTTGCTGATAGAATAGCAGATGTGCTGTTGCTTCAGCTGCAGAGCACTAGTTAACAATAGGTCAACCATTTCTATGATTCAGCGGGGTTGCTTCCTGTCACAGACTAACAGGTGCTGTAGCTGTGCTCATGCCTGAGAGACAGTACTTTCATCATAGCGTCAGAGACATCATCAATCAAAATTTGGCTCATTGAGATCCAGGATTTGGTAGGGTTACTTCCTACCATGTACTAACAAGTGCTGAAGGGGTAGCTGTGCCCATTCTTGGGAGTAAGTACCTTCATTTCAGTGTCAAAGACATTACCATAAACCAAGATCTTGTTCATCAAGATCCAGAAAGGTATTGTGGGGATGGTCTTAATTGACCTTGATAAGGCTTTACTTTACATGGGGAAGACAATGGTCTCCCTAATGCATGACACATTAGCATGTACAATAGGTAGGGAGATATAAGCAGTGGAGACCAACACTGGAGACATCATTGGGGGAAGGGCTGCTTTGAAAGAGAAGTGATTCTTGGAAAGGCATTAGGTGCCCCAATGACAGTTGATGACCTGGGGGGTATGGTAAGGTACAGTAGGTAGAACTGTGAAGGTCTGAGTACTTGAAAGTGTACCTAGCTACAAGAGCCTCTGGAAGTGTACTTGGACATCTTTTTTGCAGCCCAGACAAAGGACAGTACACTCACAGACCTTGTGCAGCACCAGAATGACACTGGCAATGGAGCACTGATCCATTTAACACTTAGAACCCGACAAACACAAAATGCATTGATTTTCGCACCCTTTAATCAAAAGCTTGTAACTTTGGATAGGTATAACACTGAGGCATGAATCACATAACATTGGAATCGAGAGAACTTCCTCGATCCAGTCGTCTAAGCATGCAACATGGTGTGCTAAAATGTTCCAGAGTAATCCTGTGTGCAATGAAGCATATTTTTAAACATTTTCCACCAAAACACACCCCTAATAATCCATGAAACATCAATATTCACATTAAATGGAAAACAAAGCGCATATTCTCTTCTGCAATGATCCACGCACTACCCTTCTGAAATTCAATTATTATAAGACTAAAAATAAAGGGAGAGAAAAACACTAATTGGAACACCTCCCACATGTAAACACAATGATGTGCTACAGCATTGGTTTATTGTTTGAGGCTACATTCCATATAATTAAATCAAAGAGATAGAAAAACACTCAAAACTGGATAGCGTTGAAAGGGTTAAAAGTACATTGGCTTTTTCATGAGAAGAGGAAGACAACAGAGGACATGGCAGCTAGAGTCACTTAGAAGCAAATAAGCAGTGCCAGCTGCTCTAGTCAAAGCTACTATGCTACTATGAGGTTCTGTTTGAAAATGTTGACAGTAGAATCATGGCTTCACATTAAATTCTTGAAAACATCATTGGTTCCGGTTTGTCTAACTCCCTTGACCTGTGTAGCCAACCCTGCGATTGGAATTGATGAATGCATTCCGGAATGGCCCCAACCCTGGCTCACACCCTCATCAAAGAGTACCCTGGTAGTGCCAAAGTCCACCAAAAGCATCTGGCTCTTCAGCTCTCAGTGTTAGGAGGGCTAGGCTTTTAGAGGTGGTGTATCAGGTCTGCAGTGCCAAGGCACCAGAGGCTGAAAGGAGGGCTCATAAAGGTCTCCCAAAGGGGACTATCTACCCCAGCATTTGCAGTGTTAGGCTGGACTGTCTGTGCTTCACCAGGACATTTGCCCCTTGAAGGGGGGTTGTGTTACATCAGGGAGCTGGCTGTTTTGTGGATTAGTCCCATTAACCCCAAAGCTGATAGCTGATTTGCATATTCTGTTTGGTGTTCACAACAGTCGCTTGTTGTTTTATGAGTTACCATTTTCCCAATTATCTAAGTTGTATAGTGATGACAAGTTTTACATACTGTTCATCTTCCCCTTGTGTCTTACCCCTAATGCTGTGTTACCATAAGATTTAGCCCTTATGTATTTTCTCCATTGGGGGCAAGTTCTCTTGTGTCAGCGCTGTTTGTGCAGCTCTTGTATGGGTATCCTGCAGGGCTATAAAGAATAATAAAGGATAATTAAACCACTTGCTTGAGTCTCCTGCTTTGTTCACGTTACAGTACCAAATGTTTAAACTATGCTGTTCTATGCCTTTGTCTTGCCTTTTGGCATGTGTCAGTCCGTCAACCTGGCACAAAGAAGATATCTCAGAATTAACATTTCTAATTATTCCATCCATCCATCTTCCATAACTGCTTATACAGGACAGGGATGTGGTATTTTAATTATTTTTAAATAATTGACAGCTCCACTGTGTAATAGCCTAAGTAGCAATTATAGGAAGTCTGCTGCGAAAGAGGCCTGCTTATGATGTCCCTAAGATTTTTAACCATTTTTTTCTCTTTAATTCCATTTATATTGATGAAAAGCAATAAAATCTTCATTTATGCTATGTGTTCTTTCCAAATTAGAATATAGTAAATTAACTCAGCAACTAAGACAATTGAAAATCAGTGTGAAATTAAGAATGAGATTAGAAAGCAATGCGTAATGGAATCCAGAACAAGAACCAAAAATGCTAAACTAAATTACAAGCAACAACACATAGACACATGTGCAGGTTAAACTTTTGGATTCAGAGCACTGGTACTGAGGGAAATTTTGGGCCCTCAACCCAGCTCAATACAATTATATTGCAATTTTTTTTTGCACCCCTGGAATTATCCAACTGTAACTTCTCCCAGTTTATGGCACCCCTGGTTCAGAGTGCAGGGTGAGTCAGCATCCAGTGCCCCTGATGAAAATGGGGTTAAGGACTTTGCTCGGGGACCCAGCAGTAACATCACAGTACCAGCTATGAGGTCTAATCACGGGTGCACAGTCCTAACCCACTGAGCCATATACTGCCAAATGGCATAACCACAAAAAGCATAAACATTTTTTTCCAAGTTTTACTCATAAAGGTATTCATTGGACAGATACCTGGGGAAATTTTAAAAATCAATTTTATAACCACATATAACCATCAGTTTTGTGAGGAGTAATCTGACATAAAAATGTAAATACCTACATTGTAAGTACCACATATATACAGCTGTGGAAAAAATTAAGGGACCACTCTATATTTATAAACAAATCTCCATATTTAAATCTGGGTTTAATCATGGATCTGCTGGTAGAAGGCTACACTGTGATGTAGGTTGCTTCCAGACTCAGAGTCTCTAAGATGCCATTACACAAGAATAAAATCAAGCAGGAGACACTGGTAATGACCAAAAACCAGCCTGGTAGAGGGTGGAAGCAACTTTTTAATGCCAGAGATGACCATTAACTTATTCGACAGTTTCTAATGAATTGCAGGATGACATCAAGTGACCTTCAAAAGGAATAGGAAACATTAAGTGCGGTTGTGAAGTGCACTGTTGGACAGGTCGCATCAGGCTCCAAGAAGCAGGACTGAAGTCCCATAAAGCAAGGAAGAAGCCCTTCATTAATGAGAAACAGATTGCAAAATTCACAGACACAGACATTATTCACAGACACACACCTATATATATATATATCACACACACACACATACCGTGGTACCTCAGTTCTCAAACTCATTAGAACTCGAATTTCTTAAAAGTCGTACTAACCAGTTTGAAAAAAAAAATTACCTAGAACTCGATCTGAATCTCAGAAGTCAAACCGTGAACGCCGACGTAAGATAACTTGTACACACGGGGAAATGACTCATGCATTTTCCCAACAAAGGGTAACACTTCAGTCTCAGCCTTGCATTCGCTGTGATAACATAGTGCATGTTTACACTAACTGAATACATATATTTAGACAGTAAAAATAAATTTAGACAATGATAGACAGTAACAGTAATTATTATTATATAA
>JAODJU010000040.1:33421269-33433983 GCA_026776725.1 Gnathonemus echidnorhynchus
GGGCTGGGAACCAATTAATTGGTTTTCCATTATTTCTTACGGGAAAAATTCGATCAGAACTCAAACTTTTTAGGATTTGATCCGGAGTCCGGAACGGATTAAGTTCGAGAACCGAGGTACCACTGCATATGCTCTTCTTGTTTTATCTGGTTCATTTTGTGTTTAAATGCTAAAAATTGGTTTTCCATTATTTCTTACGGGGAAAATTCGATCAGAACTCAAACTTTTTAGGATTCGATCTGGAGTTTTGAGGTACCACTGTATAGGTTTAAATTAACACTATGATCAAGAACACAGTGCAATCTGCAATTTTTGATGATCAATGCCTATTGCACAGACCCTCCCAATCATGGCCATGGGCTTCATTTGACGTGGCTTTGGATGCATTTTAAAATAATTTGCATGGTTGCTTGAGTGCTGATTGACATCCCCTGGCCTGCAAACCCACAGAAAGGTGCTTTCTCTTTCTCAGCAGGACAATGGCCTATAATGGCTGTGGTTCACAAATTCACCTCTCAGTCACATGAAAAAGCCCATTATCAAGCACCATGATCCAGGGCGGCCCGTTAACAAGCAACACGTGACGTCAGCAAAGAACTATACCCAATTGACAGGAAGGCCCACTACACAATGGCCATGTTACCCATGATAAGGATGGGGCCTGAACACAATGGAGTCACTGCACCTCCTCTGAGACCCTCCCAGACCATTATTAAATGGTCTTCTTTATTCTCCAGGCACACTGCACTTAATTGCGGACATAAGCATGACAGTCGTACTTTGTGCTGACAGGACAACAAGTACTGCTATACATTTATAACAAAGATTATAAGATAGTAACAAACATCATAATCATACATTGTTTGTTGTTAAAGTATATTAAAGCTGCTAAGGTATGTTAGGATGTTAAGGTATACTTACATGCTGCTTGTGAATGTTTTATGAACACATTATGAAAGTGCAGTTAATTTAGAGTGTTACCAATTATTATAATAGTGTTTTTGAATGGGATTCTCCTTACATTGTAAGCCTTACATAATACAACAGTAACAACATTATTAGTTTTAGCCTCCTTAGTCTTTGCTCCTTCAAACAAGTCCAATGTCAGATTACTGTTCTTAACTCTAGACCATCTTCTCTGCTGACAGGAAGGTTTGTGTTACCTGGGCAGTGTGAGTGACACTCCAAAGGTCTACCATTAGGAAAGGCATGAAGTCAATTGTCTGACGGAAAATGTATTTCTAAATGGGGATTTGTGTGGCATGACACTGCTGAAAAGAAGGTTGACTTTGGACATCCTCTAAGGGGGACCCACCACTCAAAATTGTTTTTGAAATACTGCAAGGTCGACTGCTAGGGATGGGATGTGCATTCTGATAGAATGGCTTGAGGCAGCCAGAAAGATCTCTTCGTCCCTCAGCATAGCAACATTCAGCAACTTACCTGAAAAGCAAGTGAAATACTTAGAATAAATTGTAGATAATTACAACATTTTTTCCCTTCTTCCCTGTCAGAAATGAGGCACATTGTCGTAATGGACACTATCCTTCCTATTCATTTGCATTCCATCATCAGTATATATTTGGAAGATCTGCAGACAAGGCTGATGGAACCATAGTGATAAAAATGTATGTAAAAGCCAAAGCAGAGCAGCCACTCCAGGTAAACTCCCAGCTGAATTCTGACATTCCTGGCACCACACCAGCTGGCTTCTGGATTCTCTTGTTACCAAAGGCACAAAGGGCTGCTTGACCTTAACAGGAAAACGGAATATAAACCACATCTAAAACACACTGACTAAGCAGTAGAGGATCAATTGTTTCTCAGTAAAGCAAAGCAGAACTATATTGTTTATCTTGAAGGGCCATGTTCAGATGCTCAGAATTAAACCCAAAGGAAGTGCCGGGCACCAAGGGCCTGGTATGTTTTTCAGCATCTCCTCACCAATACCAGCACAAGACTGCACTGCTAACAGGGAATGGAGTACATTCATTCAACTGATCTGTGACTGTGGGATTTTGCCGAGATCAGTGATGCAGTGGTATAACGTTCAGCACTGTGGGTCAGGATTCTGTGTCTGTGCCCGCAAGGTCATAGGTTCACACTCTATGGCCAGAAGAGCAATCATATCACAGTTGGGCCCTTAACTGACCAGATGAGTGACCCCAAGCTTTCTTCACTATGCTTTGAACAAAGATTAATGAATAATGTAATATGTGATTCGTTTTAACTTTCCTCTATAAGGACAATTGAAATCATAAGCTTATGCCACAGAATTTGCCTTTTGCTTGCCAAATTATCAAAAATAAAAATCATGTTTTGTCCATAACAGAAGACAGGTTTTTTTTCTGAAAAGGCTTTTTGGGGGTTTTCAAATACCACTACAAGAGACTTGTCTGACCATTGTTATCATTTTTTATCTATTATTAAAAGGGCAGCACAGTTTTAAGATGAAAAAGTTATACACTTACAGAATATATAGACAAGATCTGCACTTTGGGCTCAAGACAGATGTCATAATCAAGTTTGTGCCCTCAGTTTCTGTACCTTAAATACAATTAGTTTCCCTTTCCCTGAAAGTAAAATGACTCCCACTGCATTGTGCAGCTCCACCCGGCCAGCTGTGCGTTTGTATTCAATGATATTTTTCTTCTTTCACAGTCCCTTTGTGTCACATACAACGGGCTGCCCTCTCCTTAAAATTCATAGCTACAATAATGTCCAGAATAAATACAGTAAATGATAGATTTCTTTTTCCTTACCTACATAAAAAGCAGGGCACTAATTCTGTGAGAGCCCTCTGCCCACCCAGAAAGGCTGACTGTATTCTCAATGTTGGAGGGTCGACTTGAAGGTTAGATATAAAGTCATATACAGCAGAAGGCATGCGTGTGTCACATGAAATGTCACGCTGTCGCTGTGACAAAGGGGAACCATGGCAGCAAACCCAAAGCAGATTTGAGCCTTCCTTTACATCGAGACTTAAACCTTTCTGAGGCGAGTGCCACGGATGAATAACAGCCTAATAGGCTTTCCCCTGCAGAAATGAGGAGCACTACAATAAATGGCCATTCTGCCCTGCACTTTTTGATGAATTGCATTATTGAATTAGACCATTTATTATTTTATGTCTTAAGGTGTTCACAGCATACTTAATAACGTTAAGATTCTACATACCACTTCCACACTCTTTCTGTTTAAATATAAACCTGGGACTCAAAAATAAACCATAAATAAGGTGCAGAATCTCTTTCAATGAATACAAGAGAAACTCATTATTTTGAACTGAATTTTATTTCCTACATATCTAGACAATTTGGTGAACCCAATATGGATATTTAATAGGAGGTTGTTTGAATTAATCTTATTATTCAAGCCTGCAGTGCAATCAGTCAGAGTTACAACTCAGGGGAATTTCCCAAGGTTATCTGCTAAATAATAATAATAATTGCTTTAAAAAAAAAAAAAAAAAAAAAAAACAGGAAAACAGCAACACACATTAAAAAGCATTTCATCAACACAGGTGTAAAATATCTTAATAGAATGATGTATATAACAGAAAATGCATAATTAAGTTTGGCTTGAAATAATTGTTAATTAGCACATATATAATAAAAATATCTTAATATATTAACGTGATATTTTTCGCTATTTGAAGTGGTGCCATGGTAACTAAGTAAATTGTGTCCCAAGTGGAATATTACCGCATGTTAATATGTGGAGAGCGCTATCGTATAAAGCTGTGGCTTGCAAAGGAGAGAGCCAGCGTTAGCTCTTGTGAAGTTATAAATACGGAAGTATATTTAGGGCTAATACATGCGACGGGGCCAGTCAAACTGACTGAACTGGGCCAGGTAAGGGGCAGCCTGTCAGCCTTGAGAAGCAGCAAACCCCAAAGAGCTTCAGCACGGCCCGGACGCGCCTGTCAGCAGAGGGCCCGCTGGGGCCCCTTGGCTGCTCGGGGTGCTCCCGCGCTCAGGCCTCTGAGTACCTGCTCGTTCGCATGCGAGCTACTTAGGGGTGTGATGTGTGCGCAGCACTGCGGCAGGCGGGGCACATGCAAGGCACTGCCACGCTGCTCCCCGGATCAGAGCACTTCTCATGGAGGCTCCTGGCAATGGGAATCAGGGCGCCATCCCCATCAGCATTCCTCTGCAACAATTCATATCCAGCAGAATGAAATAAATTATACAACGCACAAGGGCATTTTATCTACCTTTTGCTTGAAAATTTAAAGAAAACTTTCACACAGGTTTTCAGATTCTTTTCTGATCCCATTTTTACATAATATTATTCTTTATCTGAGCATATGGCCTCTATCTGAGGCAAGGTACATATTTTACAGATTAATCAGCCAGACATAAGTCCTGTAGGTCAGAAAGACAGCAGAAGCCCTCCTAGGGTCTGACCAGTAGAATTAGTGTCATGTGCCCAAGACCTTGACTAGCACTGCTGCAGCCTGCTGTCAGCCACCTACTGCTGAAGGCACAAACACATTCACAACACTGATATTTTATCAAGGAGAGGCCACACAACCCTGAAATAAATGCAATAAGTTGTATAAAATTAGGAAAAGCTGCAGATAACATAGCCTACAAGATTGTCATATATTTGGCTTTTTCTTACACACAAACTATCAAAATAAGACGGGTAAAATTAACAGAAAATGCACTTAATAAAACATTTTCTGTAAGCTATATAAGGTGAGGACTGAATAATCATTAAAACAAGAGTAGAGTCAATCTTGAAAGTCAATCTGGACCCTGTTCCAAACTGCAAAAGCCTCAGGGAAAAAAAAGAAATGTTTTCTTTCTGGTGTTGCCTATCAGTTGATTAATCAAGTTAATGAATGTGACCTTGACCACTCTGTAAATGAAGGCCAACAGGCAGAGATCTGCTTGGCGTGGTTTAAAAGCAGCCCTTTCCTGCTGTTATTTATTTATTTGTTTGTTTATTTATTTGAGTCAGTGTTGATGGAATGAACAGGCAGGGGGGTTTGGGCTGGGGGGTACAGGCTAGGGGAGACCCTGGGGCTGGAGTGTACCCTGTGCGCCATGGCGTGGCAATATTCACGGCAGCACACAGAATCAACTGACAGCGACCGGTGGGGGGGCTCAGGGCAGTGGGGGGTGGGCCATGAAATGCTATGAAGCAAACCATTTTACAATGAGGCACAGGGCCCATCTTTTACTAGAGAAAGGTTATTGATTTTAACTCGGCCAGAATTTACAGCCCTGCTATTAATGGAAAAACATGTACCTCCAGGGCATTGGTTCACTTCAACTTTATGCTAGGTGCACCAGGTTTCTTATCAGAAAGGCAGCCATTGGTTTGGATATCCCATATCACAGAAGACTTCAGTCTTTAAGCACCAACCAGATCATTCCCTACTGGATCTTTCAAACCCCAGAGACAAAATGTCTCATAAAATCAACATTTCCCCATGAAGTGTTATTCAGTTTTTGTAAAGTCTATGCTGAAATGAAATCCAGCAATATGTTTGCTATCACTTCATCTATAAAAGCAATAGACTGTCTGCAACAGTGAAAGCACTCAGGCTGAGGATGATATCAGATCGCTCATCACTGTTACCTTCACCAGGAAGGCTGGGACATAAAGATGCACAATCCAAGCTACATGATTGTATACTATAAACGGACAGCAGCACAAGTGACATATGGAACATGCTGACTAAATTAAGTGGCAAAATCCAGGGATTGTATTTAAGATGCATATCATGGTAACTGTATTTGTGGACTCTGCGGAAAATACCACTTAAGGGGAATTTAAAATAAAACTATTCAGTCACCTGTCTGTAAAGTCACCGTTTCTACAAGCTGCAACCACAAAATGTGTTGAAATGTGCTGCCTGTTCTGTCTATGAAATAGTGTGTATTAGCAGTGTGGAGATGTGCAGCCAGGAGATGTGGGATGCTGCCGGGAGATGTGGGATGCTGCCACGAGATGTAGGATGCAGCTGGGAGATGTGGGATGTAAGTGGGAATTTTGGGATGCTTCTGGGATTTGTAGGATGCAGCTGGGAGATGTGAGATGCTGGCAGGAGTTGTGGGATGCAGCCAGGACAATTGGGATGCAGCCCGGAGATATGGCATGCAGCTGGGAATTGTGGCATGCAGCCGGGAGATGTGGGATACAGCTGGGAGATGAGGGATGCCCCCGCATGCACCACAGCAAATGGAGGCAACACATCTGAGAAATGGAGGGAGCAGCATGGAGCATGCGATAAAAACCCTGTTAGTTATTCTACATGTGCCACGGCTCGAGATGCTTTCAAGTCGGCAAACACAACAGACGGAACATTTGCCCAGTGGCAAAACAAATTATGATTCATCTAAGCAAAATCAATGCTATTGCAAGATTTAAACAATTTCCGCTGAAGGACGTCTGATCTGTTGTTGACATTGTCAACTGTTTATTATATAATTTCTTTACAATATGGACCCAGTTTGCCTCTTTTTAAATCCACAGGAATAACGCACTTGCTTTGTGGAGGTCATAACTTTCATTGTCTAAATCTTGGGAAAATGATAAAACCACTAATGCAAACAGACGCAGTAGTCGGCTTCTATACTTTGTCTTTTTCTCACTGGAAATTGGTGCGTAGGATGTGAATGTGCCGACATGCATACACGTGTGCCCATGTGTGTGTATGCATGTCTGGGGACAAGTTCTGCCCTGTGAGGGTAAAACTGCCCTCTCTCATAATGTTCTTGGTATTGCCAGTTTCATAAAAACAAACAACCCCTCACACACCCCATCATCTGCTTTTTGGATGCTGGTTAGGAATCATCAATTGTGAGAATTACACATGTGTGTATGCTTGCTTTCAGGGTGCCTGTGACCTTTCTGTGTGGCATCCACGATGAAAAACAAAGTGGCCACCTCATGTCTCCAGCACAATGAGAAACTACGCTAGCATGGGCCGGTAATGCGTTTCCCTAGAAACAGGTGTCACACCGCCCTGTGCCATGTCACTCTGCCCTGTCGCATTGAAAATCTCACTGCTGGCACATGCAGAGCTTCGCCCCTCGGCGACAGAGCTAATGGATGGAGCTCAGCATGTGGGGAGGTGCCAGGCCAGCATCGAGCTTCCAGTGCCCCCTCCCCGCCTGTCGCCAGCACACCCCCACTGATCCTCTGCACTGTTTAACAAAAAGCACTAATCAATGGGCCGCACTCAGGCCCAGATTTTGTTTTTACGTTTGACCTGGGTTGAGGCCATTGTAAATCAACAGGACTCCTGTTTTCAGGAGCACAAACGTGACACCTTGGAGATACAGAACCCGCACCATAAGAAATCAAAGCAGCCTCACGGTTTTTTAACTTGTTCCTTAAGCAGCAGAGACACCAGGGTGCTCATGCTGGGCTGATGAGCCAGGCTTCTCCTGGCTACTAATTTCATGCATGGGGGACCATCTGGATTTCGTCTGTTCCAGTGGCGCCGTGATAATAATTAAAGAGAGAAAACAGCTTAGCTGCCGGCATCATCTGGAAGCAGCGGTCGAAGCGTAGTTTGATCTAACGAGGAGAGACAACACATTGGACGGAGGGCCGGAGACGGCAAGTGGCCTCAGACCCTGGCGTCCTTCCCGAAAAACGGGGGCCAACGCCTGCAGGATGTGGAGCGAAAGAGTATTTCACTCATAGTGCCTGCGCACCCTGCCAGTAAAAAAACATAACAAACAAAACACTGACTAATATGTGTGTACATAAAAGAAGCATGCTGAGCATGCTGGGAAGAAAGCTGAGAATTCTGGGGGAACATGCATACAGAATTAATTCACGTGCAAGTAGACACTCAAATTCACTCCTATCACATGACCCCCGAATCCGTATCATGCACGAAATGCGAAAGCCAAAGGGTGCGAAGCAGGCCGGCTTATTTCATTGTGAATGACGCAGCTGCGCAGAAATACAAGGGAACAATGAGGCTGGAAGTGACACGCAGGCAGGCAGCCACATTCAGGTATTTCATTCAGGTCTTTGCACATTAGTCACGCCTTGGCGAATCCCTCTGTGCTTCCCAAATGTAACACATGAGTAATAAATATTGTTTGGCAGGAAACAAAAACGAGTTATGCAAATGCATCTGGAATAATAAGAACACATCTGCACATCAGTCGCAGTTATTATTTCTGATCTGCCTTCAGGTGGTAATGTTATTTACTGTACATAATTTAGGGCATTTTACATCTGACGACAAAAACATGACAGATTATTGCTTTTTTACTTTCCAAAGCGTACACGCATCATTCTTATCGCTTCATGCCTATCGCACTGAGACAGGAAAGTATATTTATTGCATGAAAATTTCAAAGCTAATTCCTACAGTGTGGCATACTGCTGTGAAAGGCAGTCTTATCATTAGCTTTCAGCAAAGACTGGACAAGGCAGAATGTTCCTATGAGCGAGAGCAGAACCAAGCACTTTTATAAAAACACCCAACACGTATCGTCCTCCCCTTGCCTTCATATGATTTGCGCAGCACAGACTTTCCAAAGGGCTTCACTTTCACAGATCTGCTAGGGTGCATAATGAATACCTTGCTCATCATCACCTGCATCATCACCCCTCTGCTCTACATCATACCCGACAACTAATCATGTGACACACTTTACAAAATGCATACAGCGGAACCCATATGCTATATGAATACTAATTACCTGATGATGTCATTTGTAGGTTTTAATGGTGCCAGTCTCTCCATATTGCTGGTGAGGCTGTACTAGAAAATAACAGTTTGGTTGCATGATTTTAAGGGTAATTGCTCAGTCCATTAATGCACATAAAAATTGAAGCTTGCTTGCATGTAACAACAGGTTTCTCAGTCTCGGTATATTATTAATATATTATGAACCATCCTTCAGCTTTCTTCGTATGGTACTGTATGGATGCTGAGAATTAAATGCCCACAACATATTATCAGAATTAATGGACACTGCATCAGATGGCCTGGATGACTTCTAATTATTTTTACAACTGTCTTGATGCAAACATTTCTTGTGCATTTATATCTACTTCGTGATTTTTAGCTGCTTTTTCACAGCAACAGCCACGCTCCCTGTGTAGCACTCCCTGTGAAGCGGGCAGCACATCCGTGTGTGTTCACACATCCATCTGTCTTCCAGCGATTTATCCCGGCCAAGGTCGTGAGGGACCCGAAACCTCACGTTTGTTTAGGGTGTTACAAATTAAAGCACACATCCACACGTACAGCTTGAACATAACAGATTTTCTCACTGGAACATTCCATTTTGTACGTTGACAGACATGCTGCAGCCAAACTGAGCCAAACTGTTAGTGTGTCATCATTTTCTCCCAATTGTGTTTGGGCCCGGTCTCTGGCCGGCTGCTGTTCCGTGCTCTGCATCTGGTCCGAGCAGAGAAAGATATTAAGAGATAACAGTTTATCAATCTTACACCATCTAGATTTGCAGAACCCTTAATAGAGAGGTGCAACAAATGACCCATGACTTACGTGAAAAGAGCTGCCCAGTGGCTGGTAAATGAAATGAACGAATCATCAAGCAGCTTTCCCACTAGACTGTACCCAATGACTCCACGGCATAAAGGCGCCCAGGCTGCCTGCTCCAGCTGGACTAGATGGTGACGCTCAGCCACTGGTACATCTGCCTTGCCCTGGATGGGCCTGCCTGTCAACATCCTTTCCCATTTACAGGTTCCGGAGCCACTTTAAAACCCAGCTTTAGCCCGGCTCTCTCCATACTTCTCTGTGTGCTATGCATTTTAAAACCCGACACACATCTAAAACTCCCATTCCTCACCCTTACCATTACCCAGGCTGCCATTATCTAGCAGATGCTCCTTTCTCAACCTCCACCTGACTTTTATTATGTCAGAGGTACAGGTCCAGTTGGATACGAGCTCTGAGCCTAGCACCCCCCGGTGTCCAGCCCCTGATCAGGTCCAGGCTCTGCCTTTTCATATCACTTACACACGGAGTGCATGGGTGCTCTGTTGAATACTGTAAGTTTTGGAGTGTAGTTGCCAAGCAGAACACAAGAACGCCAAATCCTTTCAGTTACGCCAGTCTATAAACATGTGTGGGTCACTTCTGAGGGAAAATAGATATTTCATGTCATGCTAGGGATTTGCATTTAAAGGACACAGGATTTTTTTGTTTACAACAGAGCAAAGTAATACTCACTAAATAAATATGCTCTCTTCCTCAGAGACATACAGCACTTCTGCTGTGTGAAGTTAAATTCAAACTGGCATTTGGAAAACGTGGGAAAGAATCATTCCAAGATGGTGTGTAATTAACTAGATGTGTCGATGGAAAAACCCTAAAACTCACATTTTAAACTCGATCCAATTATATGCAAGTGTGAGTTCTTAGGACTTTAAGGACATTTTTTTGCAATTATATTTAACTTCCCTTTTTTAAAAAATCTCAGGAATATGCCCTTCAGATGATAACCAAATCAGTCATCATTGAAGTGCATAATTAAAATCTGATCCCAATTTTGATTGCCTATTATTCTAATTTATTTATTTTTCTATCCCACAGTGTCATACCGAAACTCCTTACCAAGCTCATTTGTTAATTAACATGCAGATGATCACAGGCTGAGACTACCTTTGTCTACTGTTTTTCTGAGCATAAAGGGAAAAAGTAAAAGAACCCCTAATTAGTAAGGAATTTCTGGGATCCATTATAAATTTAGATGCACATGACAATGCACCTGCTCAATGCTGCCGCATTACTTGGACTGCTGTGTCTTGAACAACAAAGAGACTTTCAAGTCAAGACGACAAAGGATTGAACAGAAAGCAGAAGCTTCATCACATATTTGGGACATCAGAATATGGGAATAAATAAACAAACACACACTCAAAACAGGAACTGTCTCGTAATAAATCCGGCCAAAGACGGTAGCATTTTGACACTGAAAAAGCAATCATCAAAACAAATAAAATATTTAAATTTGCAATGTGTATGAATGAACTCCTTTGGTGTGAATAAATTATATTGCTGATATCAAAACAATAACATGAAAACTGTAAAATATTTTACCCTGGGGAGATAATTCATAATTTGGCCTAATTTCTATGATGATGATGATGATGATGATGATGATGATGATAATGATGATGATAAAAATGATATTATTATTGTTATTTTTATACACTTGACAAGACTGTCAAGAACTCATGTTGTTAAGTACATTTCATACAGTGTTCAGTTTAGAAGAAAAAAGCTCACTATATATCCATTCTCTTTTTCACATTATTTTAGCTGGTAAATGACAAATAGTATCAATTAGAAAAAACAGACCTTAGGTGAAACTGAAGAGGGAAAAACATGCAGGAAGTTTGATGGGCTGAGAGAGAAGTCTGAGGTCTTATTTAAACGATGGAAATCACAGTGAGGAGCCTGCCTGTCCCTGGAAGTGAATTTATATATTCAGGGGCCGCTATAATAGGTACACTCCTCTCATTTATGCTCCTACAAACAGAGAATCATTTTGCTGCGAGCTCCATAAAACACAAAAGAGGGTCAAGAGCTTCACTTACTCTTCCACAGTGCTTTTGAATGGGCAGCATGTGTCCTCTAGGCGATGGTGGAAGTGTTGTGATTGTTAGTGTCAAATGCTGTGGTTCCAGTGTCTCAGAAACAGCCATCCTCTGGGGATTACATACACAGTGCAGTATCCCGGGTTTACAGAAGATGGTGAGATAAACAAAAAAAGATCCAGTCAGTGGCAGTTCTGGGGGTGATGACACCATGTTACTGAGAGTGGTCAGAGGAGAATGGCCAGACTCATTAATGTGAAGAGGAATGCATACAAAAATGTCATGGACAAAACTAGATAAGGAAAGCTTACAGCATCCCACTGAATACCTGCCTCAAAGAATTCAAGTCTTCAAGTCTCCCCTGTACCAGGCAGATGTACCTAATAAAGTGGCCTCATACTTCCGGACTAGAGAATCCTTAACGGCTTCCTCAGAGTAGTTTTCAAAGGGGGAAAAGGGAGCTGCCTTAATTACTTAGCATGCCGCCAGAGTTTGCAAACCTGGAGAGAGCAGCTGGTTTGACTGGGTGACGTGCGTTAGCCACAAAAGGAGGCCCAATCAGTCCATAGCTATTCCCAGGCTTCTACAAGACCTAATATGAAATCGGTCACTTTCTTGGGAGCCGAGATTTTTTCCCTCCTGGAGTGGAAAGAACACCCCCCCCACCCTAGCAATCTGTGGTGAAATAACCATGAAGCAAAGAAGCACCCGCATTTATTTTCATAATGAAATAACTCAAATCTTTAAATCCAATTAAAAAAAACACTTGCATTTCAACCCACATTATGTAATAGTATATATATGTAAAAAAAAAAAAAACCTGGAAATTTTCCCGGAGGTGATGACATTCAAAGCAGAGGCACACTGTGTGAGTGCTGTGAAGCTAATGAAAGGTGATGGATATACAAGGGGATTTGCTGTCCCCTGCACCAGTCACACAATATCTGCACCCTGGTGACTGAAACAACACGCTGCTGTAGCTCTTGACTAGACGTGCAGCTCTTCATGAGCTGAGTGTGGATTAGCATCAGAATTCCCCTCTTAAATGAAGGCCTCCTTTGCCCAGGAAGCTGCCACTCGCTTTGAGCTACGCAGGCTGTCCTGGAAAACTCTGCTCGGCTAAAGTCCAAAGGGTCGTACACGCCTAAGTCTTTT
>JAODJU010000040.1:33434048-33445443 GCA_026776725.1 Gnathonemus echidnorhynchus
ATACCCCTGCCACCCGCTCTCAGGTTGGTTTGCACTAGGACACAGTCCTCCAACAGAGACGGTCATGAGTCCCCCTGGGAAAAATCAGAGCAATGCCCACAAAAGCCTCTGCCACAAAAACGCCATGCCCCCACTCCCCCAGCATAAAAGGGTGCAAAACTTAATGGTGCCCTAATTTTCCACTTGAATGAGCGATCCTCGTAAACATTAATCTTGCCTAAATCAATTAGGTGACATGAACAGCCATGTTTCCTGAAACATTTGTTTAACCCCTGAGATTTCTCACCAAACTGCAAAGCCCTGCAAAAAGCAGCGAGGAGGGCCTCGCTTTGATCCCAAAAGCCCACGAGAGAATCAACCGAAGCAGCACGGCCGGGACTAGCAGCACGGCACTGACTGAAAAACTCCCAGCAGTACCGTCATTTGCAGAATTGCTCACTTTCAGAGCATCCCTGCGGCCCTCAGGAAATGATCCGTGTGGAAAAAGCAGAACACTGTAGCAAGTTGGTCGGCGCACTCTGTAAATGTGAATTTTGGACATGTGCTGTGGCACCCAGGCCTTTGCAGTGGCCTCTCCTCAGACACGGGGAGATGCAGTGTGCACAAGGCTTGCCACTTTGCTCTGCTCCATCATTCAGACAGGTTCAGGGACCTGTACTCCCCCAGCAGCATTTGAAAAACCTCTAGAACGGAGATCGTCCCCTCCCTGTCAACAACCGGGGGCAAAAAAGTAAGCAGCAGGCTGACGAGATTGAGCCCTCCCCTCTCAGCTTTACGGAGCATTGTGACTGGAAATAACTCTGGCTTTTGTTCAGAGAGCATTGTTCCTGCTCCTGCTCTAATGAATAATTAACCATGCGAGCTGATCTCCCCTCGGTACACTCTCTAGCCAGGGTGCAGCTTGCAGCCATTGATATTAATATTGCCACACACTTCCTCAGTGCTGGAAATATGTGTCACAGTATGTGTGCATCACTCTCCTGCTGCGACATACCTTTGAGGTCGCACTACAGTAAGGTTCACCACAGTGGCTGCTGTGTTAAGCACACCAGACTGGCCATTAAGGTAGGAGTGCCCCCTATAGGCCCCATCAGGCTGTGCCAAAATGAAGCTATTTGATCTTTTCAGAGCATCCCCACACCCTGCAGGAGCAATGGCTGTTATCTGCAAAGTATTACTAAATATTCCATCCTTCCATCCTTTGTCCATACCTTGTCCTATGCAGGGTTGCATGGGTTCAGAGCCTATTCTGGAAGCTACAGGTACAAGGCAGGGAATAACCCAGGCTGGGCTGCCAATCCATTGCAGTGATATTAAATACTTCTTCTCACAAATTCTCCTTCAATAATTCTGTGGGCTTCCACATCTGACACTTGCATAGAATTTTATCCTCACGAGTCTAAATTATTTGTTGTTCTTTTCTACACACATCATTCTCGGCATTCATGGTAAATCCATCCATCCATCCATCCATCTTCTAACCATTTTTCCTTGTCAGGGCTGCAGGGGATCTAGAAACTTTCTGAGGCAGCATATAGGGCCCAAGGCCATCACAGAGCACTCACACACTCACACAAAGATATTCTGTGGGCAGTTTAGAAACACCAATTCACATGCACTGCATGCCTTTGGAATGCGGGAGCAAACCCAAGTAACCAGAACCTGCAAACTGCACATGCGCAGTGTAGGCAGGGCCCACGCTGGAGGTACGGTCAGATGGTGCTGCCCACTGAGCCGCCATGCCACCTGCTGTAGGGGAATTAATACTACAAATGTAAGTGCTTTTTCTTCTATGTAGACTTCCCAGACGTCCGCTGTGGTTTACAATGAAAAGTGCAGTCACCAATCAGTAATCCACTCAATTAAACCTTGTTTTATTGTAGTGCCTTTTTCAAACAGTTTTAAATGATTCTAATTAATTAAAGCAATTTTTTAAAAAGCTGCCTAAATGCGAATATTTCCTCAGGAGGTTTTCTCGTTCTCAGTAAGACTAAGCATTTTTAAACAAAAAAATCCAGTTATGGGGCTTTGCCTTCTCCTCCATAAATGGCAAACCTGCTTCTCATTTTTTCCCCAAACAAGCTCACTGTAAATCGGGAGATAATTTCCAGGTTATCAGCTTCAATCACACTCCATACTCCAGACTAAAGTGGTACAAGCCCAGATCAATCAAACCGACCTCCAAAAAACTGAGATAAGAAAACTTCTGTGAATCTACATTAGGGTTTCATCAAAGATACATTACTGAATTAACGGCACAGGACAATACATTATTAACTGCTACAGCTGTAAAGATCTCCCATGGGTGCCCATCTACCCCACAGCCTGCTACAACATATGTATTTTAACAGCAGAAGCTTCGGAGCTCGTTCTAGTTGTGCCCCATTGCTGTGACGGGTAAGACTCACTCGGCCTTTGTACTCCTAGGTTACGTACAGCAACCATCGGTTGAACCTCAGGGTGATACAGAGCCAGCAGGAGTTAGCTACAGACAACTGAGGGATGCATTTTTGTGAATCTTCAGAAACAAACCAAAAAGCAGAGTCCTAGATTCCGTGTGAAGAACGAATCAGGTGTAGGAACCAGGGAATATCTGAAAATGAAGTCTGGCGGACAAAATCAAAAGCTCTAGATAGATAGGCATGAGCAATAAATCTTCAGAAAACGTGGAAAGGAGCTTCAAGCCTGAGCAAGGAAACAAAGGCTGCTGTTTTTCACATAGGGGGCCAGAAGCTGTGAAGGCTCCTAACCTTCCAGGTTTGTCATACAGTCACCATCTTCTAATCGGCCAGCCAGGACACTTGCAAAATATTCAAGTCTGTACAATAGATTTGGGATTAACATTAGAACAATGTTCAGGTATGGAATAATTGATGCACAGCAAAAAGAACAAAAGAAAAACACTGGGGCAGTGATTACAGTCCGTAGCACTGTTGGCTCACACCCTTGGGACCAGGGTTCCAGGCATTGCTGTGGCTCCGTGTGTGGAGTTTGCATGTTCTCCCCATGTCATCATGGGGTTTCCTCCAGGTACTCCAGTTTTTCCCCCACAATCCAAAAACATGCTGAGGCTAATTAGACTTAAAAAATTGCCCCATCCTGGGTTATTCCCTTCCTTACACCTGTAGCCTTTTGGAAAGGCTCTGGACGCCCCACAACCCTGAATAGGATAAGCAGTTACAGAAAATGGATGGATGGATGTTAAAAACCTCAATAATTATGCAATGAAACCTAGGCAACATAGGTTTTAAAGGCAGTTTATATTAATGCATTTAATTTATAAAGAAAAAATATAATGAGTAATGATATGATTTGTTTCAAATTTTAAATACTGTAGTTAAAGGTATCCTGCCTTTACTTGCTTGTGTTACATTTTCCTTATTTATATAATGCAAATTGCTAGGAAAATAATGTTTCTCTCTCATTCCACTCCAAGCCAAGTCAGAGAAGCGTAATCTTTTGGCCCAGGATCCATTACTCATGTCATCTAAATGGCCATCGGTGAATGGGTCCTGATGCATTTTGTAGCAATATTTTCACTTTAATTACTGCGTAATTTTCTGCAGTGAACTACAGGCTGGAATAAAGGATAGAGTCCTTTTGCTAACTGCTGGTAATTTTCACATGCATATTAATAAAGTTTCCTGGCGGTGGATTTATGTAGCTGAACAGTTTATCGGTTACGCCAAGCACTGCACCGCCCTTACCCTTCTTCCTTCGGCATGGTTTTAGCAGTATGCTTTCGCCAGGATCACCCCACCCCACCCCGCCGCCCTCTGCTCACAGTATTATGATCCAAGAGTCACATTTCATTTCCACACTTTTCAATTATAAGCTACCGCAACAGCATCAGAAATCCATCCCTGCAAGATTTGTCCTGACTAAAAATCGATACTCTGGATTTTAACGCTTTCTCATCTTGTCGTTATAGTAAGCACTCAACGCCACTTACTGGCTACCACATCATCCAACAGTGCATTGCTCTAAATCAGTGAAAAAAGGGTAACATTTGAAAGTCTCTATATAAGTATCTGCTACTTCTCAATGGTGTACTGAAAGTCAATGCTCTGAGCTGCGAATTAGCAAAATATGTATCCTATTGGTAATTATGTAAAGAATATGACAGAAGAGTAAACAGGGATAAATAAACATGACCTTTCCTTTAGTGCTGCTATAACTGTTACTGGGAAATGCTCCATAACACCACAATGAGAAGAAACATCTGAGACCATGGACCAATTTTCCTTTCCATATAAACAGAAAAAGATCGAGGCCTGAGCAATTACTAGCAATATGACAGATTTAGTGTGACACACAGGTCATAAATTTCCCAGCTGCCTTGCCTGGGGGGGGTGGGAGTGTTCACCAGCGCCATCACTGTGACAGGTTTTCATAAATTTTAGCACCTTGACCCTCCCCGTCCATCACAATTGCTCAATGTCAGCTGCGGAGCCATAAGGCCTGAAAAGCACGGGCCCGTAGTCACTATCAGCACCCCAGTACCCACCAGGAACCCTGAGAGGCAGACCAGGCCGTGCCAATTTATACATCCATTTAGGAAGCGGCAGAGTCAGTGTGACATTCATTTTACGAGCCATAATTCTCTTGCTCGGCTCCTGCTTTGTGGAGATGCTCCTGGATCCATCAACAGAAGCTCGAAGCAATTTCACAGGTGATATCATTCAGAAACAGTGTTTTTTTATACACAATGACTTTCTGTTGTATTTGTTTTTAATATGTTTAAGGTGTTTGATCAGGCAAGAACATTTGCACACCGTTCGAAACTATTATCGTGGCAAATGAAATTATTGTCCTGTGGCAGACAGTCAGTTTTACTTTCCAAAGTCTTTGAAAGAATTTGTGTAAAGCATTTAAATGGGGTCACAACAAACAACAAAACAAGTTTAGTACCAACATTAAAACAGTATGGAACATGAAGGCAAAACATGGTTCCAGAGATGACCAGAGTTGTAAAAGTCCCTGTAGGACTGTGAACAGAACTTCTGCTTAATTAGCCTGATTAGTATTTAATTAACTGTATAACTAAGGTGTTTTCACTGAAATACATATTTCATGAGTGGGAAGTGAAACACTTGCAATATTGAACTGCACTGTGTTGATTTTTTTTAAAAACAAAATGTCGAAAAATGGTGTTCATTAAGTACTCAAGACAAACTGTTAGCATAGGCCTGCTGAGTATGCGAAGTCTGATGTAGGTCTTAGAGGAGTGCTTTTTAGCCCTAGTATTAACGAGGCATCGTGTTTGCAAGCTTTTCGGCTCTCTTAAATACGCTAACAACCTCATTACTAAAAGAGAACGACAAATTGGTTCAGTTACTCAAATAATGAATTGAACTGAGTGCACAAGTGCTCGAGTAAATTAAAAACCATTACACTCTGTAGCCTGCTTACCCAGACACAGCGACACTGCTAACCCCAAGAAAGCGACACTGCTAACACTGACGCAGCGACACTGTGAACCCAGATACAGTGACACAGCTAACGCTGACACAGCGACACTGCTAACACTGACACAGCGACACAGCTAACCCAGACACAGCGACACTGCTAACGCTGACACAGCGACACTGCTAACCCCAACAAAGCGATACTGCTAACACTGACGCAGCGACACTGTGAACCCAGATACAGTGACACAGCTAACCCAGACACAGCGACACAGCTAACCCAGACACAGCGACACTGCTAACCCAGACAGCGACACTGCTAACACTGACACAGTGACATTGCTAACCCAGACACAGCGACACTGCTAACCCAGACACAGCGACACTGCTAACACTGACACAGTGACACAGCTAACCCAGACACAACGACACTGCTAACACTGACACAGCGACACAGCTAACCCAGACACAGCGACACTGCTAACCCAGACAGCGACACTGCTAACACTGACAGCGACACTGCTAACACTGACATTGCTAACCCAGACACAGCGACACTGCTAACCCAGACACAGCGACACTGCTAACACTGACACAGTGACACTTCTAACCTAGACACAATGACACTGCTAACACTGACACAGTGACACAGCTAACCCAGACACAGCGACACTGCTAACACTGACACGGTGACACTGTGAACCCAGACACAGCGACACTGCTAACCCAGACACAGCGACACTGCTTACCCAGACACAGCGACACTGCCAACTTTGACACAGTAACATTGCTAACCCAGACACAGCAACACTGCAAACACCAACACAGCGACACTGCAAACACCGGCACAGTGACAACTCTTCGTTTGGAATGTGAAGGTATCAATGTAAGTTAATAATGGTGGTACCCAGCCTGGACTTTACCAGTCTTAGACAGTCCCTCATGCGTATGTGTGTATGTGTGTGTGTGTGGGGGGGGGGGGGCTTATGTTGTGGGTACCAAAAATCCCCGCCATGTAATAAAAACTTGCTTATTTGACGTTATGCAGACTGTTTTTTCAGGGGAAACTCATTCTTATAAAAATCTGTGAGTGCAAACAAAAAACTAAGAATGCTGTAAGTATTTTGTTTGGTTACTTATGGTTATGGTTAGGTAGCAGTTCAGGTTGTCATTCTTGGGGATTAGGGATTTTCCCATAGAAATGAATGGACAGTCCCCACAAATATATAAATACAAGTGTGTGTGTGTGTGTGTGTGTGGGTATTATCGATATTATCAGCCACCCCAATTTTTTTAAATTTAAATTTCACTTTTTTAAAAAAAAATCTCACTCAGCCCTAAGGAAGATGCAGAGGACGGACGGAATGTACTTCATATGTTGTTGATTCATATAAACTATTTTACATAATTAGGAAGTTATATTTTAACGTGACCTATCTCACAAATGGTGCGTTGAAGTTTGAAGCGTATGCACTGTGCGATGCCAATAGGAGAGGAAGGGGAGGCGGCGCTAAAGTGGAACAAATCATTTGCTGGAGGGGTACGGTACATGGTACTCTGAGATCATAAGATTATATTTGACGTCCTTTAATTCATATGAAATATAATTTATCATTTTGAATTTGATTTATGTAATAGTTACATCGCTCAAAACTGGGATAGCAGCTGCCACCCCGTAGATCCTCCACTGCCGAAGTTTAGAAACCACTGCTTGAGACAATTCTCAGCAGTAGCTGGATAGTCCTACCTGTCCCCTGTTGAACCAGGCTTCCTGTAACAGAAGATTGACAGGCCAGCGCCTGCTGGAAGCGCCTCCTTCTCTGCCTCCCAGTCTGCTTGCTCACTGGGCCTCAGGCCAACGAAGCTCACTCCTTCACTGAACATGACTCTGCAAGAAACAGCAGCAGAAAGAGGATTTGCACAACATACAGTATTGCAACTTGTTTGCTTAGTTGCTTCACTATTCATTTATTTAAGGGTAGTACATCATACAAATGTCACTTATTTATACGTCAAGTCATTTTCAGTTATATTTCATGCTCATTGGGCACAAGCAGGGAGACTATACAGTGATCTTTCCTGATATAGGGTTCCAAATTGTAATCCCAATGCAAGGCTTATATTTTCAGCTAAACGCATTTAAACACATCAACAAATCTTCTTATCTTAAACTGTATGAGAACAATATAATGAAAATCTGACACCTTGATGCCCTTCCACGCAATTTTCAGATCGGTAAAATAACACAAATTCCTTGGCCTGAGGTTTGCAACCTCATGCGGCATACTCCTAATGAACGACGCCCAGTTTCTTCTTGTTAGATTCCAAATGCTAAAAAGATCCAGCTGAGCAAACACAAAATGAGACAGACAAAGAAGGACAGTCTTCACAGCTTTATTTGCCCTCTAGAAGCAAAGTAGGACTTTGTATGTTGGAGTTCACTCAGGTTTCATCCTTCTGATAAGGAAATGGTCAGGCACGCTACTTTATTCTTGATTCACTCAATAAGTATCTAAACTGTATGAATAGCTATGCCAGTCACACCCCACAGGCTAAAACTGGAATGCAAAACATATGCTTACTGCAAACTATTTAATCTAATAACTCTGTGGGATAAGAGTCCATGCCTGTGATCAGAAGGTTATTGGATTGAATCCTGTGGCTGGCAGAGTGACTACACCTTTGTGCATTTAAGCAAGGCCTTCAACCCCTGATTACTCCAGGAACTGTCTGACTCTGCTATCTCAGCTGTACATCACTTTGGATTAAATGTTTGCTAAATACGTTTCTGTAATGTGTATGTAATCATATATGCTAGGATACACTAATGCGTATACATACAGTAGCAGGTAATGCATGATCAGCATGACCCTGAAGGCAGGCAGTGAACAGGACTCCCGCTTCACCCGGACATCCAGGAGCTTTTGTTCTTCCCATCTCGTGTTTATTGATGTGTTCAGAAAATACCATTTTCCGTTCCCTTTCCCATTTCTGTTTTCCTCTTGTAATGCCAGAGCTGACTTGGCTATTCATCACCTTGACAAGACACTGAGGAAGTTTATTAAATGTGCCGGTTATTACAAGGTGCTGGTGACTTTGGTAACAATGCTAACAAAAGTTCTCAGGAAGCCCTGGATTTGCTCCCTCCTCTGCTTTGCTATAGATTATCTGCTGCTTTGACCATCCAGTTTGCCGGAAACGCTGCCTCCAGTTGGGAACAGCATGTTCTTTCTTAACTTAAACACCAGTTTGGCAATTATTTGCTCCAAAATGAAATGGCTCCCCTTGACTTCCTCAGCAGCATTCCCTCAAGCAGGAAAATAACAATTCTCAAACAAAACACTGCTTCATAATTTAAAGCATTTGTTACATACGTAAAATCAATTGCCTGCACTTTTTTGCGTTGCCTACCTATACAAACATTGAATTTTATGTTCATTTTAAAACCAATTCACTTCAAAAGAAGTGACATGGGGGAAGCTGTGAGCTGAGGAATAACAAGAGAAATCAATGACACAAGTTAAATAACACCCTGTGACAGCCTGTAATTTTTTTTTTAAGTTTTAAGACAAAATTAGTTATGCATCCTCATTATACTCATAAGGAGAATGCATTTCCATTATATATTATTGGGAATAAATTATAAAGTTTATTTAAAAATCACATAATAAGATAAAGCTAAACTATAAATCAAAAACTAAAGCAAAGTTTGTGTATTATGCATATCAGTAGGGATGCCAGTCTGTAAAGTAGAATGATTATAATATCGGCCAGATCTCCTCACTGGACGGTTCATTAAGTACACCAACTCATTAACTCAAACATCCTGCTAATCCCAAACAGCCAATCATGAGGCTGCAACTAAATGCATACAGCAGGCAGACAGGGTCAAGATGTGCACATACTGCACAGCTGCACAATACTGGGATAGCTAAAATGTGTGATCTAGGTCATTTTAAATGTGGTGTAATTGTTGGTATCAGGTGGTGGTTCTAGCATCTTGGATACTGCCACCCTCCAGGGATTTCCTTGCCATACAGAGTCCAGGGTTTACAGAGAATGGTGTAATAAACAAGAAACATCCAGTCAGCAGCAGGTTTGTAGCTAAAAATACCTTAATGAGAGGTCAGAGTAGAATGGCCAGACTCATTACAGCTAACGGGAAGGCCAAAAGTGCAACAACTACTCAGTACAAAATTGTTGTGAAGAAGAGCATCTCCAAATGCACAAGCTGTGAAAAGCTTCTGAAGTCCAAAGGGGGATCCTAGCTAGTACTGCGTAGGGGTACCTAATGAAGTGTCCCCTGACTGTATTTATGAACGGCCTCCTAAGTAACAGAAATTACATACATTTAACACAAATGGTGTTTACTTAAAACCTGATGGACTGCCTATCTTGCTGTGCCCTCTTTGAGCATACAGCCATGGCAGCTTACAGCCACGACCCAGGCCTGGATCTGTCACTCACCAATTGGGACTAACATTACATAGCCATGAAACACAGTTGGCAGTGTACCAGTAGAGTGGGCAGATGTAACATCTACTGAGATTCGTGGGACTTAGAGCTAAGCATTTCTGTTGGTCTGTCAGGTGCATGTGAGATAGGAGCTCCTCCAATTAGAGCATCATTCTGTGCCATGGTTAGTTTGCATAGAGGCACACAAATTAGTCAGACACCTGTGCCCTGAGCACCATATCACACCATTACGGTGGCTGAATTGGAATGAGAAGTTAGAAACATCGAGACTGGAAACCTGGAAAATGAATAAAAAGGATAAAAATTGTGCAACGACACCAAAAAAGACAGTCTTATCACTGCAAATAGCAATCTTAACTGCAAAACTTATTCCCCCTAACAGTGCATCGAGCCATCATACAGCAAAGTTACAAACAGCCCGTGTAACCGGCCTGGCGTGAACCTGCATCCATAACAACCACATCCCACAAAACATTCAGGTAAAGGGATTTGCTTGATGAGTTAAACAGCCAAGTTCAAGGATAAGGGATCCCATCCCATTAACGGCAATGATGGAGCATTGTGTTTGGCTTGAGTATCCCCAGCTTAATTCTGCCATAGAACCAGTACATCCCCCTGAAAAATGCTCATTTCCTCTGTATGGGACAACTACAGATAACCAAAGACAGAGAGAATATATTCACAAGAAGGATACTAAAGGCTTTGCACTGAGGAGAGAGTCTGTACAGTGAAATATAAAATCAACATGTCTTGAATAAAGACTGTACCACTTGTCTCTAGCACATGGGACTGATGTTTCCAAATGTCTGCTGCCATCAACGAAATGCTTCCCTGTAGACGGTGTCTGATGCAGGATATTGCAAATATGAGCTGAGGCAATTTCGTGAAAACGCCAGCCATCACCAGAGAATACCAGGTATGTATTAACAGTTTTCTCTCAATCATGCGTATTTTTAAATAAAGGCAATAAATGAACTCAAATGCAATTATATGGCAAATTATACTGGGCAAAACAAATGTTTCTATTCTGTGTATATTTATGCTCTGCTAGTTTATACAACCATACACTATACAGTACTGTGCAGAAGTCTTAGGCAGTCAATGAAAATTATGTTTAAATGATCTACATGTTGGTTCAAAACTATGACATTGTCTCTCAAAGTGTCTTAGCTTAACCATTTCAAAACCAGTATTAAAGTCACCCCAGTATTGCAGCAGCCGTGCAATATACAAATCCATTTTTTGACTCGACCTCTACCCCACCTCGTATGACTAATCAGTACCTCATTGACTGAGTGATGCCAGTCCAATAAAGACCACACACACACAAACACACACTATGGGCAATTACAGATGCCAGCTTGGCTAAGCTCCAGAAATGGGCAGTGTTTCAATTAAATGTATTTACTGTAAATGTGCATTTGATCACTTTTGAGTACAGTGGTACCTCGGTTCTCGAACTCACTAGAACTCGAATTTCTTGAAAGTCGAACAAACCAGTTTGACCTAGA
>JAODJU010000040.1:33461149-33476194 GCA_026776725.1 Gnathonemus echidnorhynchus
GGGTCCGGAGCCTATCCCGGAAGCAACGGGCACGAGGCAGGGAACAACCCTGGACGGGGGGCCAGCCCATCGCAGGGATTTCTTTCATTTAATATTAAATATTAAGTATTTAAGTATAAGTATTATATACCAGCATTTCACAGTGAATCACTGGAAAAAAAGTCTTATTTACTGATTAAATCATGATTGACATTTAGGACAGTAATGACCTCAACCTCATCGAGCATTTTTGGGGGCAGGTGAAGATCGAGAAAGTCAAGGTTCAGTAACATGACGAGATGCACTCTGGAACAGTCCAGAATCATGCTGGGGTAAGACGGAGCATCAGGTTTTGTGTAACTTGTGGAGTTGCTGTCAGCTTCAGTGCACTCTGTCATTAGAGTAAAATGGGGCTTGACTGTGCATGTTGCTTGTGTAAAACTGAAAGTGGAAGTCAATACTGGACAAAAGGAGCTGACAGGTCTGTAACCTTAACAGTTTTTCTTTTGACAGTAACTCCACATAGAGTACTAAGAAATTCTGAAATCCATCAAAATTTCCATTCAACTAATAAAATTGTTATACTGATAATATAATGTGCAATGAACAATTTCATATTTAATGAGAATGCAAAGTAGAAACATTTCCACTAGTGGCCCCCACCATATAGTCATTAATATGTCCATCTACAATGTGAAATTTTGTACTGTGGGCATGATCCCTAAAGGAACGACTACGGGGAGCAAAGGACCTATGCTTTTACTACAAAGGATCTATGCTTCTACTACAAAGGACTTATGCTTTTACTACAAAGGATCTATGCTTCTACTACAAAGGATCTATGCTTCTACTACAAAGGACCTGTGCTTTTACTAGGCTATTGCACTGCTATGCAACTAAAGAAGACTAAGAAAACATTAAAACCTTAATAATGAAGGCTAGTTTGCCCTAGTGTGTCTACACCCTTTGCAAAGTTAAATTAAATGCTTTAAGGTGATGTTTAATCCATATATTTTCTTAAACAATTCCATTACAGTTTATGAGCAGGGCTGCTCTCACATTAATTCAGCACACATCCCGCAGTGACAGGGGGTTTGCACTGCTCTCTGCCTGACTGTGCATGTTGGTTGTGTAAAACTGAAAGTGGAAGTCAATACTGGACAAAAGGAGCTGACAGGTCTGTAACCTTAACAGTTTTTCTTTTGACTGGTGATTACCTACATGGAAAGACTATATTTGCCAGACAGCTGCAGTCATATTAGCCAGAAGCCTTCCGCTCATTGTGAACCACACCTGTTTATGGTTTATGGATACCCTATTATGGGGATATTAAGCGTTTGTTGAAGGTTTTATGATTACAGGTGTCCTCTTTGCTTTTTGGCCATCACTGGGGGACAAGCGAATCAAGTGCAGAAATGAACACCTTTAAAGGTTTATGCCATTGCACAAAACTTATTTTCTGACTTTTTATTTTCAAAATCCATTCAAGACTTCATTAGCAAAACTAACCTTTTCAAATCCCTGCCTATAATCTGTCAAAATCAGATATGCTGCAGTCATTTCATTTCATGCAACATCTTATGCTACACTATAACATCCTAATAGAAATTATACTTCAACATTATAATAATAATCAAAATAATTGCTGGCACTCTGCTACTCTTGTTGTCTTCACAGAACCACAAACATCTTCAGTGATATTTCACACTCTGGACAATATTTGCTTGACCTGTTGCCATCCAGTAGAAGGTACAGGGCAATAAGAGCTCATATAACCGAATGCTGTACCCAGGCTGAACCAGGCACTGAAGGCCTCGCACTATGAACTCTAAACTCCCTACGCTTTAGCTGTAGAAATTCAACAAAAATTCAAGTGTTTGAGTGCAGCGCTGTATGGACTTGAAGCTCCAGTGACTCTAAATGGTTTCAATGCATTTATTTACTTTTTACACCCCTTTCTTCAGCCTCACTTTTTTGATACACTAACACAGTGGACTAGTCATCCATGGTAGTAAAGCCTTTGTTCCCCCCCGGAGACCTGAGGTATTTTTAGCGTTTGCACAGCTGACTGTCCTAGTGAATATGAATATTTCCTAGAACACTCTTTATCACTGTGACAGATATTAAGTTCCTCTAAAGGGCTTTCACATTGCTGTTCCTGTTCAAGCACATTTAAACTAATGTATATGGCATGAATCAAATCACCTCTTTGCAAAATATCTATAACTGTTCAGAGTAGCAGTTATTTTTCTTCTTCTCTAGTCCATGGTCCATGATCATCATGCCATCATGTTTAACTGGAAAGAATTGCAGATGAGATGCAGATAAACTTTCTCCTTAAGAAGTAAATGGCACAATTTGTCTTTTATTTGGGGTATTGGGGGGTGGAGCCTATCTCAGGCAGCATTGGGCACAAGTAGAACACCCAGTATGGGATGCAAGTCCATCACAAATCACACATGCACAATCTCTAGGCCATTTACAGCTATCAGTTAGCATAAACCCACAGGGAAAGCTTGCAAACTCAAAAAATGTCTCCACAACGTCAATGACGTTGATCCTTCCCCTCCCACACACACACACACACACACACACAGTGGAGCTGGGATATAGCCCCCAAAAACTGAAGGTATGACATGGTGACAGTGCGGCCCAGTAAACCACTTCGCCCCCATCCCCCCAGCACATACATGAATATATTCAATAATATGCAGCATCTTTCCCACAGGACTTCCTAACACCCTAAGTTTTACATAGTAATTCCCGGGAATAGACCCAGTAATACTTGCTTAACACAGACCACACGACACATTAAATAACTGACAATGATAACTCAAGATTAACTGGAATTAATTTCCAGTTGTTCTGCAGAAGTTAGGGTACATTTTAAAAAGAATCCGATGGCCTATATAGGGCCTGCGCTGCCTATCTACTAGTACAGGGCTATTTCCACACTGTGTCTGCCTGCCTGTTATGATATGTATAGAATTGGACCTGGGGGGACTTAACAGGGCCAAGTTGTGACACTAAGGGGGTGGGGGAGGAGGGTCACCACACAAAAGCCACGTAACAAGATTTAAGCCAGCAGTACTGGCTCAAGGATGAAAACAGGCAAAAGTGGAACGGCCAGATTGTTATTTTTTTATGTTTATTGTTATTTACAAGTTATTAATATTAGTGCTGACCAGCTTCAGCAAAACTGTACTCCTTACAGACCTGCAAATAGTGCACTGTGGAGCTGAATGGACACAAGGAGAGGGAGTGCTGAAGAGGGACAAACACAGTCAGAGAACGTTCTAGAAAAAAATAGTAGCATATCACCACCACCCCCTCCCCCCAGCGAAGTGAAATTGCAGGGACAAAGCAAAATTAGGGGTGAGGTTAGGGGTGGGGGCACTGACAACACTGACAACTGCATGCCACACTCTGTTTTAGATATATGTGGCTATATGGAGTAACAGCATGGTGGCTGGGATGTGAGCACTGTGCCAGCCACAGGGGGCAGTAGTGAGCATCACTGCCTGGAAGCCCCGATTGCCTACAGATGGAGTACTAATAAAGTCAACCAGCTGCGGCTCCTTCCAGGCCTTTGGCCGTGAGCTGAGGGAGGGAGAGGGGGGCAGCAACTGCTAGCCTTGCTTTCCTCTTGCTAACACAGACTCCTCCCGAAGAAGAGAAAGGAGCACCTCGCTGCACCCACACCCCACCAAGACACCAAGGCCCCGTCCACAAACAGCCAGACTTGCGTTTTTTATTGTTATTAATAAAGCATCTTACACCTGAGCCTGCCCCCCACCAATGAATAGTCTTGAACCCTCCCCCCGACAGGCAGAAAGGCTCCCCAGGCCGTTACATAAAATACAGCTAAGCACCAGCAGCGAGCCAGCCTAGTAAAATGACTGCCTGCCATGTGAGTACATGCGGCCTGATCTCCACCTTCAGCAGACAGGGCTGGCACGCTAAAAGCGGGAAAAGGCGACAGCTCCCTCACAGCTGCTGAGCTCCCGCGGCAAAGCATCTCCCCGGTGCAAACAAAGTGCTGTCAGCAGACAGCATCAGCTGCCATGTTAGCATGGGCCGTGCACTTGGGGGCCGAGCCGGGGAACCGTGGTCAAAGGCAGCCTAATAGCTGCACACCTCCGGCCAGTGCAGACGGCCGTGATAGAGCACCACACTGCCAGCGGGATGGCCGTCCGTCTGCATCGGGGGGGGGGGGGGGGGGGGGGGGGGGGGGGGGGGGGGGGGGGGGGGGGGTAATGCAACTGCGACCAGTTCCTGAGCTATTTATTTATGCTGAAGCAGATAAGGGATGGAGGCAGGGTATGGGGGCGGGGTCTGTCTGTTGGAACATGTCCAGCAAAATGACCTTTCCGCAAAATAAATAAATAATCACAGGCTTGCATTAAATTGCACTTAAATCAATGTCGATAGAGACAGCGGCACGGTGACGAACAGCTCCTCCTCCAGAAGGCAGCCTCCAAGGTGCAGCTGGCAGATAAGCTGCTGCGCAGGCAGCTGTGAACGGGGCGACCCTTTTGTTTTGGGGAGCAATATCACTCTTGTTTGTTTTTTTTTAATTTTTTTACTGGAATTTTGTTGAGTCCTTTCTGGTCCCTCTCCTTTACTTTACAGTCACCATTCTTGCTTCAATGACATTTGAAGTCAAGGTGGTTTTTGGGTGGCGACGGCCAGGGAATGTCTTTGCTAAAGCCCATTGCCATGATGCCAGCTTGGCCTGCAAGCCCATCATCTCCTGACTACCTAATCAACATGCTGCTTTTGCGGAGTAGATGGGCCAGAGGTTTTCATCACGGACAGCACTGCGTCAAGCAGTGACAGTGTGTGTCTGTGTCTTGGCTATAAGAGCACTGGGGCATGTGCCTCACATCCATATAGCAGAGTGTACAGCAGTCCTTGGAGGGTCTCATGTGGTAGCACACAAAATAAGAAACCGTAGGATATATGGTCAACAACTACAACCTTTTTGGCCCGTTTTGGGAAACAAGTCCAATGAATACACAGACAGCTACCTAGAACTCTACTGGAACCATAAACTGCTGCAAGCATAAGTTAGGCTGCTTAATTATTGTGTCCTTAATCGTTTACACCTAGAGGGCATCTTCATGCATAGACCTGTGCCAGACCGACATATATCTTGCTTTGTTCAAAATTTGACGAACAAAATTTCAATCTATATTTAGGAAGGTAAGCTGGTAACATGGCTGGGAGAGTGATACCTTAGGATATCTAATGAGAACTGAAGCTGGGATTTAGTCTGGCCTAGAGGAGTGAGAGTTAGTGGTGCTGATATAGACGTCAGGCCTCCAGACCCCCTTAAATGTCATTCCTTGCTAAGTCACTCACATCGAAAGGACCTTTGGAGCACCTTCCATACTTCCAGCTTTGCCTGGAAAGATTTTCCTGACATTTGAACAGAAACCAGTAGGGACCATTTTACGGAGTTTCACTGCACGCGCGCACGCGCACACACACACACACACAGGTTTGTAATTATATCTTTGGGGGGACTCTCCATTCATTTCTATGGGGAAAACCCATCACAACATGACGACCTTAACTCCTACCCAGCCCTAACCTTACCCAAAAGTAACCAAACATTATATGAAACTTTTGGCATTTTTACTTTTTTGATTGCATTCACAGATTTGTGTGGACCCACAAAATGATCCCACAACTTCAAAATAACAGGTTTTTATTACATTGTGGGGGACATTTGTTCCTCCACAAAGTAATATAAACCAAATCCACATACACACACACACACGTTGATCTACTTATGAGGCACTTTCGCTAGAGAAGAAAACAACTGCAAGGTCAATTTGTGCAGCCAAAAATGGTATTTTTCTTGCTGCTTTGAGGTTAGTGCTGCCCTATTGCAAACCATCATGATTTCTGTCTCTTCTCTTCACAGTCCTCTTCACTTCGTTCTGCTGTTTCTGCAGTGTAGCCAGTTTTCATGTCCAATTCTCTGTTATGACTGAGGTCACCCCTCAGGTGTTCCCCGGCAGCTCTGACCGTGGAGGAAGCCTGCCTCGCTTTGTCTGATATTGTTTGTTGCTTTACGGAGGAGACTACTGAGCCATCGCCGACATTTCTGTCTCTTCCATCCTTGTGCATACCCCCCGCCGGTCGGCAGACGGTTTCTTCCGGCACGTAAAAGAGGCCAGCTTGGCAACTGATGGCACACTGACAGCTTTGAGTCCCCGGCGTCGACGGCGCTCCACGTGCCACACGGTAACAGTTGCTGAGCACAGACCGTTGCTTTGCGGAACTGGGGGAAAAACACTCTTCTGCTGTCACAGATGCTGCAGCGCTGGTCTCCACAACAACATCAGAGGACCGCCCAACTGTGCCTCTCATCCAGCAGATTGGCCCCACAAACAAGCTGTCACTCATGCTTTGGCATGTATGGATCCTGACATAAAAGCCCACACACATCGGGGAAGCCCCCTGAGGGGGAGAGGTGTCGGGCGTCTCCTAACTGATCTTGCCTGCGGAGCCGTCTGAGCAGTAGCAGAATTAGCGTTAGCACTACGTTTGATCTAGCAAATGCAATCAGAGAACAGTCACCATGTGCAGAACAAGTTTCACCTCACCTCTACATGCCACCCGTTTAATGGTTTGCCTATCACAAGCTTCCAGTTCAAGGTTCTTTTATTGTGCACAAGCACAATAAAATTCCTACTCGTGTTTTTCCTCACAGACTTTAGTACCATATAAATATAAGACAGGAGCCAGACCTTTTCTGTAAATATTTCCCTGTGAATTTTGCCTTGTTTTAGGTTATCAGTCGATACACAGCTTGTTACTGGAGACATTAGTGAATCTCTAAGAAAGAGCAAATAGAGAATAATATTTTAAAAACTGAAAAAGAAAGGCTGATATTGACTCTCTCGAATGATATGTGTGTCTGTGCTTCTGGATGTTCTGTTTCATATTCCTATTCTTGCACAATATAGATCAGACTAGACTCAAGGACGCAATTCTCATGTAGTTTTGTGCTTTTGACATTGCAGTTCTATAGAAAATGAAGTAGAAAACTGGCTTTCGAACAGAAGTGCAATATGGTCATTGTTAGAAAAGCTATGCTAAAAAACACGGGCAACACCTACCTCTCCTCAGGGGGGGCTGAATTTCCACAATGCAATTTTATGGTTTGTGGTTATGTTAACATTTAACATTGTCATGCTAGCTTTGCTTCTAGTTTTGGATAACCAGATAGGAGGGGAAATGTGCAGGATGCAGTTTTTAAATTACCCTGCTGCTTTAATGACTTTCTTTAAAAGCATCAAAGCAGTTGTTTCAAGATAAACCACTGCCGTCACTCATTTCTGATCTACTGTAGCAATTAGCTCACTGCATTGTTAATTGACAAAACAAAGACTGTATTTGAGGTAACTTATCCATCCATCCATCCATCTTCCACAGCTGTCTGTCCAGTACTGGGTCATGGTGAGGCAGGGGACATTGCAGGGCAAACACCCTACTATACACTCAAAAAAATTTAGAGTCACAAATTTGCTGATCTGCATGACATTTAAACTGTGGCAGGAAACCAAAAGAGCTGGAAAAAATCCATACAAACGGTCAAGCTCTAACAAAGCTAAGGCAGCCGACATCTTAAAACGCTCGTAAGGAGTCCGTCCCCTTAGCTGTGAAAGTGAGTGATATTTAAGGTCCACGGTGGCACATAACAATGTCCCTAAAGTGCTCTGAGAGTGTAAGAGCTCAACATTCAGAAATACTGAAAACGTTATTACCAACAGAAGTATGAAAGTGCAATAGACTGAACAAATGTAGTCTCTTAAACTGAGCTTTGAGGAAATACGTTTCAGTATTTAGAGTGTAATTTTAGATCCACCCATCTACCCACCTGGTCAGGCTCACAGTGGCACTGAAGGCCATAAGACAACAGGAGAGCCTCGCACAAGCAGGGCGGGGCAAGGACCCGCAGCCCCAAAGCTGTGCTGCCACTGTGCCACCCAGTCACCCAGACACTGTGCCACCCAGCCACCGCGCCACAATGTCACCCAGATACAGTGCCACCCAGATACCGTGCCAACATGCCACTGTGTGACCCAGTCATCCAGACACCATGTCACTGTGCAACCCAGTCACCCAGACACCGTGCCAACCTGCCACCATGCCACCATGTCACTGTGCCACCCAAGCACCCAGCCACCGTGCCACCATGCCACTGTGTGACCCAGTCACCCAGACACCGTGCCAACCTGCCACCATGCCACCATGTCATTGTGCCACCATGCCACACAGCCACCATGTTACTGTGCCACCCAAGCACCCAGTCACCTTGCCACTATGCTACTGTGTGACCCAGTCACTCAGAAACAGTGTCACCCAGCTACCGTGCCGCCCATGCCACCATGTCACTGTGCCACCCAGTCACACTCACTGTTTAGATTAATTGCATTATCAGTATGTATTACTGCTGCTTCCATTACTAGATCTGAATTGCACTTTTTACAGAAAATGTTAACATCTATTGTTTGTTTGATAAGTTTGTTTGCCAGCACTTCACCTTGCAATCTTTTTCCTGAATAACTGATTTTTACCTAGTACTTGTGGCATGCTGATAATAGTCAAAACTATTATGCACCTAGAGCTTAAGAATATTTCATCCAGTACCCTGGAGAGTTTTGAATACCACATGGCACACATATACTGGGCTGTTAAAAATATAATAATAAACCACAATGACAAAAAGCAAACAAAATTATATACTGTATATTCCCATATGCCTACTGTCAGGTTCATGTGAGGTGTGTTTTTTTATCTCCTAAAACCTCATAATGAACTGCTTTTGGGTTGCTGTCTTTGCCTGGGAGCCTGAACAGTCATTTCTGATGTTCCTGCAATTTCATACTGATAGCTGTTCTAAGCGAGCAGGAGCACAAAGAGGGACTCCCGCCCCTGCTGTCAGACCATGGCAACGTGAAGGGGCAGAGGAGGGGGGCACACGAGATCAATCCATCGCCCATAAACGCTTATCCAGTCACATTCAGCATGTCAGAGTCAAAGAGAGCATAACCCAGGAAACGCCCTGGGCTGGATGCCGATCTGACACAGGGCACAAACAATTAGCTCAAGGGATCTAGAATAACCATAGGAAGCCCCCCACCCCCACGTACATGTGTGAGGAAGTGAGGAATATGCAGACTCCAGTACATGTGTTGCTATACTGCTGGCCATTGAGCCAGGATGCAGGGTACCTGCTCATCCATCCATCCAGCCAGCCAGCCATCCATTTTTTGCATGGTTTTGTGTTTGGTTGAATACAATAATGTAATGGGGTGGCATGGTGGTGCGGTGGTTAGCACTGCTACCTCACACATCTAGGACCCGGGTTTGAGTCTCCACCTGCGTTGCACGAGTGTAGAGTTTACATGTTCTCCCCGTGTAGTAGTGGGGTTTCTTCCAGGTACGTTGGTCCCCCCCCCCCCACAGTCCAAAGACATGCTGTGGCTAATTGGAGTTACTAAACTGTGAATGGTATGCCCTGCGATGAGCTTGATCCACCATCCTGGGTTGTTCCGCACCCGTAGCTTCTAGGATAGGCTCTGGACCATCCACAACCCAGAAGGAAAAGCAGGTTGGAAAATGGATGGATAATAGTATAATTAGAAAACTGTCCTTCTAAGCATATTACTGTTAAACAACTGCTGGTTGAGATACTTCAGAATAGACAATATAAAAACAGGAAAAATTAGACTAGATAATGGAATAATTTACTTTAGTTACTGCTCATGTTAATTAAGAAAGTTCTAGTTTGCCTACACTAGATCAATTGTCAAAAATTTGCATTTAAAGTAAGTATTTTATGATGCGGCTCCACACCTCATACAGAACCTAAAAGTACAGACACTCCTCTACTTACAAACTTTCAACTTACGAACTTTCAGACATACGAACACAGAGGACTGTAAGTTCAAATTGTATTCATTGCGCTCCAGTTCTCTGTCCTCAACATCAATTTTTTTTTCTGTGTGCCAATTCCGGCGAGTACGACCTCTGGCTGCTACTCCTGCTGCGCAGCAGTGTAGCGTGTGTACTCCCAGCATTCTAGTTCTTTCTACTTGATTATACACTTAAAATGATGTTGAATAATGACTTACGAACATTTCAAGTTACGAACAGCCGTTCAGAATGTATCTCGTTCATAAGTAGAGGAGCGTCTGTATAACGCAGATATTAATACACATTAACAGGTATGCTTAGGGGGCTTCTTCTCACTGCCAGGGCCATTGTGCAGTGGATTTCTCCAGGGCTGTTAGTGGTTTGACTGAATGGCACCTGGTGAAGCCAGGAGCTGATAGAGTGTAAAACCACAGCTAGCTGACAGCGCAGCAGAGCATGAGTGTCATGAGAGGAGGTCTGCCCCTCTCCGCCCCTCCTGGCCGACAGCGCAGGACTGCATGAGTGTCATGGGAGGAGGTGTGCCCCTCTCCGCCCCTCCTGGCCGACAGCACAGCATGAGAGTCATGGGAGGAGGTCTGCCCCTCTCCGCCCCTCCAGGCTGATAGCACACCAAAAGACACTTGTTAGGGTGAGGAGGAGGTACCCTGCGCTCTACACTTCCTGGCTGACAGCACAGTACAACACACTTCTTAGGGGGAGCAGGAGGAGACTCGTCACTCTCTGCCCCACCAGGCTGACAGCACAGCTCAGGAGGAGGTGCACTGGTCTCTGCACCTTCCGGCTGACAGCACAGCATGCTTGTTAGGGGGAGGTGGAGGAGGTGAACTGCTCTCTGCCCCTCCAGGCTGACAGCACAGCATGCTTGTTAGGGGGAGGTGGAGGAGGTGCACTGCTCTCTGCCCCTCCAGGCTGACAGCACAGCATGCTTGTTAGGGGGAGGTGGAGGAGGTGCACTGCTCCTGCCCCTCCTGAGTCAGCATGGGCACCTATGAAGCCTGTTCAGTCTCAATGGTCAGCTAAATGTGAAATGATTTTAGTGTTGTTTAATTCACAAATCCACAACAAACCTTTAGGATGCCATATTTTAAAGGCATTTGAAAAACAAATTATATATGAGTTCAAACACTTGTGTGCCCATTGTAGGCACTTTCGATCGGGGGAGGGCAACAGGGCTCATGACATATTACTTCCATGATTGTTCCTTGATTTTGCAAATACATTTGTGTGTTTATCATTGTGCGTCTCAGATGCAGGATATATTCTCAGCATGATGATTTTGTTCCTGGTTTTTAGCAAGAAATCAAAATTCAACTCTGTAATAAAAATGATTTGTTTGAGTATTCTTTCATGGCTTGAGGGCATTAAACCAACATTTCCAAATGTGGCTTAGAAATATAGGTCACAATAATCAAAGCTTAAGATGTGGCAGGAAGACTGAACATGGTCTCAACTATGAGGAAAACATTTGCTAATCTGGAGTGGCAGGCAGCACAGAATATAAGTGCACTGACTCATAACCTCAGGGTTGCGAGTTCAAAACCCAGATGTTCTTCTATCATAGAACACTACAGAAAGGTACCTATCTGGAGCTACTTTGGAATAAAACAGCGTCAAGGGTGGGAAGGACTACAAGTCACATTGTTACTATGTATGGCAAAAGGCATCTATTATTACTACTTTATTCACATTAATCATTATCTGCAAAGTGATATAAACAGTAAAAAACTATATATCAGGAAACATTTCTCCATTTGGGGTGTGCAAATGACAACAATAACAAACATGTAACAACTGACTAGACTCAAGAGATCATATAGTCTGCACTGCATACAATGTACACACATATAATTTACTCTAGGATTATTCACACCCTTCATGAAAATAAGCAAAAACTTCATAAAACTATTGAATAAAATGATTGTTTTAAACTATACGTATATAGCAATCCATGGCAGGGAGGACACAAGCTACTACAGTTTTTATAAACAACTTTAAAACTGAAAGGCTCCAGTGCTTGGCTAAACAGCTTGGTTCTTCTTGTGCTGTGACTGGTTTGTTTCCTTGAAAGACTCATCCAGGTATTTCACAATAACATTAGTGACACATGCATGATTCTAGGAGACTGACCATTTGGCACACAGCAAGAACTCCAGGTCCTTTTACTGAAATGGTAGTTTACACATCCTGTCCTAGCTAAAAGTGTCTTCCCTGACATGGATTATCTGGTCACCTTATATATAATCTACCTGAATGCTTGAGCAGAACATTTGAATCATTTTGTGTATTGTTTACTTCATACAATCATTTCTGCTCATTTCCATGAAAGGTGACAATGCTCCTTGAGCTGGCTGCATACTCTGAACTCGTGAAGCGCTAATCTTCTGCACAATGCATGGCACACGGACACGTTTCGCATTTCCGGAAAGTGAACATTTGCAAACAGCCAAGTGCACAAAAAGAACAAAGGCTTGACGTAGCAGTACTGTAAGCAGCAGCTTATCCCATCACACGGGTCTTTCCCCCATCTCTCTTTCATCCTCCTCAGCATGCACAGCTTTAGCGGAAGGATAATTAAATCAGTTCATTACAGCTTCCTTGATTTACATACTTCATCGCTGTTAATGGGAGACAGATTGCCTTGCTTCTGCTCAGTAAATTAGCCGCTTCGTCGGCCTTCTCCTGCCAGCCCTGAGAACGACTGAAGAAAATAACTAGAATGGAGAGTAATACATCCTTTCCACCGGTCGTCATTCGATTAATACAGCATTTGAAATGTGTCCATATAAAGCTTGTGCTCATTACAGGGCTTATTTGTGATTAAGCATTTAATCCAAAGAAATTCTATTAAAAAAAGAGCATGACATGAATGAACAGCATGTTGCTTGCCAGGATATATGTTCACAGGAGAGCAAGTATCTAACATTTAGCCCTCACACTGAGGTCCCAGTTCCTGTATAAGTTTATCTGCTAAGCCTATGATTTACCTGTGGAAGTATTTACATCAATGCAATAAGACAGCTGTCCAAAGCAGTTAAATATGGCAAGATGTCTGCAGTAGCTATGAAAGATACTAATCAAATGCTATTTTTTCCCTTTCACATATAAAACTTTAAAACTGAAAAGAGAGGATTTCAGACTGGATAGGGTTTAGGGACAGAAATGCATAACCTAAAGGTTTCTGCTTGAAGTACTATAAGGGTTCCCACTGTCTGTGATATAAGGGTTTATTTTCATGATTATTTTAACATTGCACACATTGCAGATGTAACACAGCAGCTTGTTTGCTGCCAGTAGCTGCTGGATTCTGCACCCAAACGAGCAGCTTTCCTGACAGGAGGCCTGTGGAACACTGAGGAATCTAATCTACTAACCACTTATAGAATTTGATCGCAGTGTCTCTGACAATTTCCTACTCCTGGCTTCGAGACAGCATTCATTATGTGCAATTAAACCCTGTCTCATTTAATTTGTTGATTAGCACAGTGGAGTGCGTAGGTATTAATTACTAGGGCCAGGTAACAGGGGTCCTCGGTCAGACCTCTGGGACACAATAAAGGCAGGGAAAACTGAGAAAGGTGAAAGTGTGTGACGACCATGAGAATGAGATTAAGCCAGACTACTGGCTAGGAGCCCGTGTAGCACTGAGAGGAGAAGTGAGCGATTAGCTGCTGTGCAGTCAGAGTCAGCATTTAGTTAATCACATACAGAAATGTGGAGGAACAGGCTTTGTTGCAGGGCAGAGCACCAAATTCATTAATAAAACAAGCAAACGCGCTAATGAGCCACATCCAAACTCTGCTTATATCACAGTACACACAACCGTTCATCTGACTGTAAATCAACATGAAAATCAGTGGCACAGTTTAGTCAAACAGATAAGAGAATGACACACAGAACAAACAGTGTGTTAAGTGGTTTGTTAGCAGAGTTAATAACAGCCTTCCAGAATCGCATTAACAGGTCCCCATTGACCTGTCAGGTCAAAGAATACTTTTATTCAACTGGGTTCCTGATTGAAACAGCAGAACCCGCCCAGGCCAGCCTACAAAGAGCTTCTTTTGTTGGTGAGCCAGCAGGACGAAAGGGACAGAGGAATTTCACTGTGGATACATCCTTTATGCACCCAATAAAAATAAGCACAGGTCTTCACTGAAGAGACTAAATAAAATAAATAAAGGAGAAGGTAAACAGTGACAGAAGCGTGTCGCACCAGATGTACTGAGTGTATGTGGGAGAGATCTGGCTGGGAGGATGAAGACACCAACACCGTCTTTGCCGGGAGCTTCACAAGCAGAAAAAAGAACAAACTAAAAAAATCTCTGGGTTCCATCCGCTTTGATAGAGAGTGGAACCCAGGTGTTTTGAAAGCTAAAAATAAGAGCCGAACAAAGTGGCACAGAAAACATGCTTTGTCCCCCCCCTCGTGTTTCCATCGTCTATTGCAGGATCAATGCTAAATATGAGGCACGGTGTGACCTTAGTGCACCAGGCAGGGGAGACTTGGAGCAGGATCACATCACAGCACAGATGCTGGACCAGCCTCGTCCAGTCAGCCGTAGCCTGTGGCCAAATACTTCGACAGTCACGGTTAATCTGCTCCAGTAGCTTCCATACAGAGGTCATCAGAAAAACACACCACTCTCTGTCAGCATGGCGGGGGCTTGGGGAAAGCGACCGAGTTTGCGTGTTTGTCATGGATCATTCCAGGCTGGCAAATCTACAGTGTAGCCTAACATAAGGGGAGGGCACAGACTTCCCACGAAGTGGGACCAACCCCTCATTACTTACATAAGGAATGGGAGAATGCAGGCTCCCTATGAAAGGAACTATCACCTCATCATTTACATAAGGAAGGGGGGGACGCAGGCTCCCTACAAAGGAGACTGGTCCCTCATCATTTACATAAGGAAGGGGGGACTCAGGCTCCCTACAAAGGGGACTGGTCCCTCATCATTTACATAAGGAAGGGGGGGACGCAGGCTCCCTACAAAGGGGACTGGTCCCTCATCATTTACATAAGGAAGGGGGGGATGCAGGCTCCCTACAAAGGGGACTGGTCCCTCATCATTTACATAAGGAAGGGGGGGATGCAGGCTCCCTACAAAGGGG
>JAODJU010000040.1:33481386-33505593 GCA_026776725.1 Gnathonemus echidnorhynchus
GTGTGAGTGTGCTCTGCGATGGGCTGGCCCCCTGTCCAGGGTTGTTCCCTGCCTCGTGCCCGTTGCTTCCAGGATAGGCTCCAGAACCCCCACAACCCAGTAGGATAAGCGGCTTGGAAACTGGATGGATGGATGGAATATAGAGACAATTTTCAGATAAGATATAAATCATTTGTCAAACACAAAGGTGACAAACACACCACAGCATCCTGCCGTAATTATTAGTTTCAGTGTAACGTGACTGTATTCTGCTGAACACATTTAAAATGGTTCTGTAACCAAAGAATATGCATAAAATGAGTTCCTTTTTTTATAATGTTCTAAAGGGCTTTTTTTTATTAAGAAATTTATTAGCAAACTTTATGAACAAACATACACACAATGTAGTCGTGTATGCACATACAACAATGTAGCATTATATACTGTATGATATCTATTACACCTGGGACTCTCCACACTACAAAAACGACATTATTTTTCAGAAATATAAGTGTTGTGAGCATTTTGTGGTTAATCTTGCACAGTTGTGTCTCATTATGATGGTCACATAAATTTTAGAATTACCTAGCCAGTAGCTTCAATCAGCAAATATAACATCATTGAATTTAAATCATGCCCCAATAACTTCAATTAAGCATGTGGATAATGTGTTGCTACCTCACGTTTAACCTGTTTAGTCAAAAGGTGGTATGTGACTCAACTGGTTAAGATTCCTGTGTGTGAAAAATTGCCAGTTGGATTTGGTTCCCAGCGGACTGGGTCACCCCACCATTAGACCAGGAACAATTGTTGAACATGGTCAGATCAAAGACATGAATTTTGCACTTACACAATAACCGCATGTCATATTTAAAGGCACTGTTCTCTTAGCATTGACGTGTGTTAAAAGTCCATTGAACAACAGGCCTAGGGTTAGCTGCTATTAAAGTAATATAGCACAGCCTTCTGGGTGAGTCTGCTGGTATTAGCCTACGTATCTGTCTTTGTTTCCTTTCTAAATGTCTAAAAGTCATGCCAGCCACCTCAGCTGTCAATGCTGAGGTGGAAATTGAGGGGGGGGACACTGCAGCTGCATGCAGGCTGCAGACAAATGTTATGGACTTGGATGGACTCTGGAAGATGTCTTGAGTCACGAATGTACGAGTCACGAGGTAAGACCGAGTCAAAATTCACATTCATCTGGACTTCAGTCCTGACATGAGTAGCACAACCAAATAAGAGTTCTTACAATGGCAAAATACATCCCGTTCACTAAATATGTTTTCGAAGCACATGCTGCTGGTGCAAACTCAGTCCTGCCATATGGGACTGGCATGAATAAATGCTCAGATGAAGAGGAAGTGGACTCTGTGTTTCTGCTCTTTGTCCTGAATACAGGAAAATCCCACCCAGCCCCCGAAGGCCCTTCAAGCTGCTCCAGGGACATGTACAATTAATGCTGTTTTTATTCCCACTAATTTCCCAATAAAGTGTTTTTTCAAAGCCCGGCCCCCGGTGTCTGGGGAGCCAGGGGGGCGTGAAAGTGCAGCCACCGGAGTCAGCCTGAAGAAGCTGCCTGCCAGGACACCATGAAAGTCAAAGGACCATGGGAGCTGTAGGATAACGTGCCCCCCCGCCCCCTCCAGGGGCACAGCCAGCGTGCGCTGACACTGAGACGCAAGGCCATGTGCGAGTCCCAACGGGATTACTCAATCAGCGAGCTCCGGCCCCGGCGACATCGATCCACTGTCAGGCATGAGTGTACGCGTCCGCACTGCCGACGGGCATCCCGTTTCAGTGGCGACAGGAGACCGCGCTCGCAAACAGCTACCCGCTCAAGCTAAATAATTGTCTTGCGTGACAGTTAAGGCACGCCTGCGAAGCCTAAAGTGCCGGTAATGTTTGTAAATACTCTGAGCAGGGCTTACATCCCCAAGACAAACACGTGAACTTGAGACTGAGCAGCTCTGCAAACAGAAACACCTCCCTGCTGTCTGTTACGTTACAGAGGCTCTTTCTGTCAGAGGGCTAAAGGTTTGTTTGTCATCCGAAAGCTTATTTAGGCCAAACCCATTATTTTTAAATCAACACTGAGCAGTAATTGTTTGTATCTATCTGTGTGTAATACATTTTGGCTTGCAGTGCATTTGATAGTACTCAAAGAATGGCAAGAAGCATTGTTTTAATTAACTGCGAGTCGGGCATTTTTTTTTTTAAATTTTAGTCAATGTGTAATGCTGCATATCTTGAAATACACAATATTGTTTGTTAGCACAAAGCAAGGAACAAAGTAAAAAGCTGAATCTTCCTATCAATGGTAAGTTAATAAACTGTGTCCCAGCTAAACCAGTTAAGAATAAATCAATTAAGGATTAACTGTATGCCTCAGCTAAATGCAAGGCAGGCAGATGCATGTAACTTTTGCACAAACAGGAATAAAAATTTACTGTGGAGAATTGACTTCCTGGGCCTGCATGCCATAGACCTGATAGTCAATCCCAAGGAGACCCTGCATCCTGTCCAACTTCTGCTGCATCAGGCTGATTGGTGTCAGAGCTGACTGACGAATGACAGGCCAAGTGTTTGGTGGTGTGAGCCTTGCAGTGGCGCACTCACTCTGTGGCTGCGCTAATCTTACAACAACCGAGTCCAGAGTACATTCAGAATATGCACAACCAAAAAATAACCAGTACTTCAGCAAATGGCTAAATACTCTCACTCTTCTAGATAGTGGTAGACATTCAGATTTATAATATAAAGCATTATTATTTTAATCTAAGGACATAAACAGGTCCACACTTCCTACTTTTGTCACATGTAAAAGGCCATAGGATCCGAATAGTCACTGCACTAACTGTTAATATTCACATCAATGATGCTGTCAATCACATTGCAGCTATTTAAAGAGCAATACCATGTGACACTTGCAATGAAAAGCACCAGTTTTCCTGAATTTACTTGAGAATTTTAGAGTGTATGGTTTACCATTTAAGGGAGACTCCTTATGAAGAACTTACATAAGCCTTATCCACAACCTATAGTTTTCAGAAAAAATACAAAACAAAATTGCAAGCAAAGTGTCAAAGTCCAGGTATACTTAAAAAATAGAGCACAGCACTAAAATTAATTAACATTCAATATACAACAATTTATTAGCCTTATAATTTAAGGTTAAATGCATTACTTAGCTATTTAAACAGTACATACTGTAGCATGTTATACTATATTATATACATACTTTATTAAAAACAAATTATCACCTTAAGTTCACAAACAAATGTATACTTGACAAACCAAAACAGTGTGCTTTCATGTTAGAGATTAAACTGAAATTACTCATTTCCTCGAACAGCTTACTTTCTAAAATAAAGGGAACAACAGCACAGTATGGCCTATCGGAGCAGCTGACTGCTGAGCAGCTATACACGGAGGGATGGATCCATAGATGATGGTATAAGGATGTCTTGCATAAAAATACCTGAAATTCAGTTCTAAGCCCTGTCTTGTGAATCCACGTGGCAACAAAGAGATAAGAGGACAGGCCCCGAGTCACCTACCCCGCTGAGCTACTTGCACTGGCAGCCCCATGCTGAGCGACAGCTGCAGTTTTCAAGGTCAGCGTCAACAGAGAGCCAGTGTAGTGTACTCAGAGGGACAGCATAGTGTACTCAGAGAGACAGCATAGTGTACTCAGAGAGACAGTACAGTGTCCACAGAGGGACAAAATAGTGTACTCAGAGAGACAGTACAGTGTCCACAGAGGGACAGCATAGTGTACTCAGATAGACAGTACAATGTCCACAGAGGGACAGCATTGTGTACTCAGACAACAGTACAGTGTCCACAGAGGGACAGTATTGTGTACACATACGACAGTACAGTGTATACAGAGGGACAGCATACTGTACTCAGAGGGACAGTACAGTGTCCATAGAGGCAGAGCATACTGTACTCAGAGGCGCAGTGCAGTGTCCACATAGGGACAGCATAGTCTACTCAGAGGGACAGTGCAGTGTCCACAGAGGGACAGCATATTCTACTCAGAGGGACAGTACAGTGCCCACAGAGGGATAACAGACATGTATCAGAGCAGTGCTTCAGGGTCAGTTACAGCCAGCCCACCTAAAACACATCATCATCATCATCATTATTGGATGTATACAGCATATGTTATACAGCATTTATAAATGTATAAAGCTTTGCTAATGTTTTACATAATTGCTACTCAGACCACAATTATTCTTTCCCCTTTACACACCAATACCATCATACATGTACATATGCATGCCAGCATGTCACTAGGTAACCTTCCAGTTCATGATGACAGACTGGAGAATGTTTATCTGTACAAAGGACCACAACCAACAGCCCCCTGTGAACCAAATCTGCAGTTCTTCTTAGCCAGTACTGGAAATTAGAGGCCAAAGACAACAGTGTAAGGCACTGAAAACATCTAAAGAAATATCTAGAAAGAAGTGATGACCATTCAGTTAATTGAACATGCTTCCTGAATTGCATGAATTGAAATGAGGGGAAAAGCTGCACGCTTCAGGCCTTTGAATGAGAAAAAATTATGGGTTGCAGAACGTTTACGGTTTTAAGCAGGCCAAAGTGAGTCACTGTGACTTACGCGTCTCTGCCTCTATGGCCACTCAGAAATGTTTCCCCCTGGTATCTGGCACAGCACTCTACACCCATATTGTGACAGACATTTCATCTGGCTATCTAGACTTTTGTTTTCTCTTGCCTCTTCTAAGATTTAGTCTGTGACATAATTGGCCATCATGTAAAGTCTACTTGAATAGACTTCCATGTGAAGGAGGACAGGATGTGTAAACTACCATTTCAATAAAATAGACCTGGATTTCACTTAAGCACTGAGTTCTTGCTGTATGCTGATACAGTACAGCATACAGGTCAGCCTCCCATAATCATGCATGTGCCACTAATGTTAATGTGAAACAGCTGGGTGAGTCTTTCAATCAAGGAAACCAGTCACAGCACAAGAAGAACCTATTTAGTCAAGAACACAAGAACTATTTAGTCAAGCACTGGAGCCTTTCAGTTTTAAAGTAGCTCAAAGTGTCCTCCCTGATATGGATTACCTGGTCACCCTAACTTGATTATGAATTTCACTTAATGGATTTTATTTTTAAGTAAGTAAGTAAATAAATAAATAAAAACAGCATTGCCTCCAATAGACCTTAAGCCATGAGCAGGTAAACTTATAAAGTCTAGTTTATTTCAGCAGTAGTCAATGTGAGCTCATTAAGGGCACTTTGAGTGGGTATGTGGCTGGCTTTTCACATTCCCCTTCATCAAAACATCTGCTGTCCAATCATCATCGTTCGCCGTGATGCCAAAACGGAACCAGCTGGGCATCAGCGAGCCTCCTGAACGCACTCGTGTGAGCGACACGCTGGGGAGATGGAGAAGGCTGGATGGCAAAATACGCATTATCCAGTGTGTGATAGAGCTGAAATCCCTCTCATTTTATCTCAAGAGCCTGCAAATGCACAGAAACCTGTGAGCATGACATATGTGTATAAAAGCATGATAACTGTCATCCTTCATGTAGGCAGCTTATCACAGACACCTTGCAATGTTAGAGTAACACACATTGAATACTGATACTTGACTGAGGATGATGTTAAAAAGATGTTTCGCATGTTTGTTTTTTATAACAGCTTTGGCAAACATGTCATAAACAATAAATTGGTTGTAGAGTAGAAAACGACCTCATGCTGAACCAGATGATATTCTAATTTCCAGAACAGGAAGCTGTGGGGTGGAGCAGATTCTGGACAATGCATCCAAGTCCATCGTGAAACAAGCAGCATCATCTTTATGTGTGGATTGGAAATCTCCATGCTAACAGTCCGTCGATTATTAGGAGAGGGCCCCGTATATGACCAAATGGTGCCAGTCATCTGGTTTGCCTGCTTCACTCACATTGACCTGAAAACTGTATTGCATTAAACTAGCTCTGGATGGCTAACTGAGTGTAATATTTAAAAGGCGCTTAAGTGGGGTTAGAAAGAGCTGCCTGCTACCTGGGCATAAGCGTGACGCCTTCTGGTTGCATTGTCTGTTGCTCGTTTGTCAGTACATGCGTATTTTACGTTGTTTTAACCTCTTATTTCTGGACCTTATCCCCCCATTTTTTTTTCTCCAACAGGCTCTACGTTTTACCAGGCTGCTGTGGTAAATAAGAAATTATTATTTATGATTTGGCTGATTAAATCAAGGTTGAAATAAAATAAAACCATGGAGGGCCATGGAGGAGAGGGGTCACCCCAATCTCACACCCGGAAGCTCCCTGCTCCCCAGGCATGAGCGTGACGCCCACGGGATGGAGAAGGAGGATGGTGACACAGCTGTTCTCAGTCCCTCAACCCAAAGCTCTCTGCCCAGCAAAGAGGACGTCTTTGCTGGACAGCACATTAGCTGGCAGTCCCTGGGTAGTCTATGAGAGTGCAGGGTGTCAGAAGTGTGCACCAGGGGCCACATGCAATCGGCACACAGTCTTACAGGAATTATCTCAGGGATACCTCAAGTCTACAAAGAGCAGCCAGCCCAGTCAGACCCCAGCAGAACCGCCTCAGTAAAAGCATGCAGTCATATTAACATCAACTGTGTTACATAAAGTCTGATGCACAATGTAATTGCCCTGGAAAAGAAATGAACTGATGTATTGCTCCGGTGACTCACCTCAAGATGAACTGCTCCACCATGGACCCAGACCTCCGATTGACTTGAAAAGTCACTGTCTGTCCTTGTTTTACCGGTTTGGCTGGGGCTTGAATCTCAACATTGTCATCCAAAATGAGACTGTTCAGCTGGGGTGCTTCCTCTGGATTGTTCACGAGCTCCACCGAGCCAATCCTGTGGCTATATAGCATAGCACCACCCTTTCTAGGGCCATTATTCCGGGCCCTTGGCAACTCCTTGGTCCCGCAGTTCTTATTGCTGCCCTCTAGTGGCTGAATGGTATAGAAGAGTTCTGCGGCACCCACCCCTGGTCCTGTCCCCTTTTTGCGACCAAGTGGGACGCTGAACCACCCAGACGGTAGCTCTAACTCCACCACACAGATCCCCAGGCTGCCTTCCAGGCGGCAGCTACCTGCAGTTTCCCCAGCTTCCAGAAGGGCGGCAACACGCATGCAGGGCAGCAGCTCAGGAGGAACAGGCTCTTCATCCCAGCGGCGCCCCGCCAAGTAGAATAGTACCTGCACCCGTGGCCATTTGACAGTGACACGAGGTGTCACTAGGTGTGCTTGTACCTTCCAGTTGGCGGTGACAAGTCTGGGTCCAGGGAGCAATGGTGGGGTCGCCTGAAGCAGTTCCAGAGGCACCGACGCCTCTGCTGTCAAATTACCGTAACTACAGTTGACTGATGGAATGCTGCCGTCGGTCAGATGCACAAAGAAGGGCTCGGCACGGCTCTGCAGGCTGCCGTTCCGCAACACTTCCTGTCCTGCCTCTTTCAAGAAGAAGAATGACTCAGCATTCTGCACCTGGTAGGTCACGGGCAGATAGATGGGCAGGGCTGAGAACTTCTGCTGGCCGTCAGTGGAGCCACGACACTCCATCCCTGTAACACAGAGAGACAAAAACACAAGACCTGAACATAGGTGTCGCGCATGTCTACAGCACTACTGCAATGCAGGAAACATACAGAAGTACAGTGTCCATCAAAAATTCCAGGTAGGACACAGGCAGAATGATGGGATTTTACATTACGTGCTCCACACTCAGCACATTCATATTTATTATGCTGTGAAGGAAAACATACACAAACAAGCATTTCTGGATAATCCCTTGTTAGTTGACGCTGAGCATTTCTATATACTCTATAAGAATGCAAATGTTCATAGACTTTCTGCAGTTCAAGGACATATAGGAACATTTCGTATGTCATTCAAAATGAGATTCAGTTTCTGCATTCACATGAGTAGAAAATGAACAACTGGCTGATGGTGACCTCTACAAGCGTAGAAGAATGTGTGTCCAACACATTCAGTCACTTACAATGTAAATACTATATCATACTACGTTGTTGTTTAATGTGTCACCTAAGATTGATGAAGTATCTCCCCTCAGCAGCCAAACTTGACTCGGTAAACTTGTGAATTAAAAAGATGTTTAAATAGATGCTAGCATTTGTTTAAAATACCATTTTAATTGCTGGTGATTTCAGTTTAAAAAGTGTTACACTGAAAATATCCGTGAAACATTGAGACCAATCAATAAGAGCATCACCAAAAAGAACACTGCAATGCTAATCAAGAACCATGATCCATAGCTCGAATTAACAATTTATCTCAAGTGAAAAGGTCAACAAGCTCAAAAAATAAAAAATTAAAGCAAATCGTTTTGTATCACAGCCCTAAATTGGTGGCGAAGCGTTAACTATTTTATTTGCAACTATGGCTCCAAGGAACTCGAATAGGAGGGGGATTCTGAGAAAATGCACAGTATTCATTTGCTTGGGCTTTATGTTTGCTGTCTGGAGGTGTACTATATATAGTGTCTGTTTCCCAACTATTTTGGCCCCAACCGCACCTGCGCACACAAACAGACACACACATCCAGACAGATACACAAACACACACACATACAGACAGACACACACACACAAACACACACACACGCAGACAGACACACACACAAACACACACACATGCAGGCAGACACACACACACAAACACACACACATGCAGACACACAGACACACACACAAACATACAGGCACACAACCACACACACACAGTGACAGACAGGCAGATACACATCCAGACAGGCCAACAGACACACTCAGAAAGACACACACAGACACACACGGACATACAACCAGACAGACACACACCCAGACAGACCTACAGTACCAACACGCTTACTGACACAGCAAAGGGGAAACAACAGGCTGCCACAATGACACTGTGAAACACAGCAGCTCATTTATTTGTATCGTTTCGGACGGGAGGCTCCCTTCTCAGTGCTTTGCAAGTGTGAAAATATAATGATGATTGGGAAACGGTGAGAGGGGAGCGAGGGGCGTGGCGGCCCGCGGGGAGTGAGTCGAGCTGAGCGAGTGGAGCCGCCAAACGCGATACGCATCTCCGCGCTCACTCAAGGCTCAGGGCTTCTTCGGATTGCTCTAAACTGCGCTTGCTGCTTATCTTAATGCAGCCACTCGGTGAGGCTACGTCAAAGCCCACATCTATATCACCCATTTGGTGTGATGAGAAACACAATACTAAGCAAGTGCTCATGTGCCGGCCTGCTTAATACGGCCGATTATTGCAATTTGATACAGCACCCCAGCGACTTATCGGGAATAAATCACATTCATTTAATTTGCCTAAGAGCCCGCTGGCGCTGTATAAATACCCACTCAACTAAAGTTTGTTTTGTGGTTCCGTGTCCTGTTCCACTTCGCTGCCGGTTCACCAACCACCCTGCCGGACTCCCGAGTGTCAGGTGAGGGCCGAGAGGTGGGGGCCACATTGATGCCCAGTCGGGTAAGGTGTCCAGATGAGGCTCACATGGCAGCGGACACTGAAAGGACCATGCCGATCTGAATCACGGCTTTTGTACGCACCTGAAACGAGATAGCAAATGTCCCTCCGGGGGCCATTTACACACCGGTACTGGAAGGTGCACGCTGATCCTGCTATCAAAGGGGGCCCTTTCGCCTCGGTAAAGTATCCTCGCATTTCCTGGGGGCTTGATAATAGAATAGAGCCACCTTAACGATGATTGCTTCCCATACTTGTGTCGTCCCAGGTACTGCTCGAGGCCCAAGCTGCTGGGTCCACTGCCCCCCCATCATCGGCCCATTTCTGCACCTCACTTTACATTACATGCTCCAGCAGCCACTCTTCCAGGGTGGTGGACATGATTTACAGCCCTCCCTGGGCGTGCATGATGGGAGGAGCCAGACATCTTGCAGCGATCAGTGCACACTCATCCAGGAGCGACCTCTCACTCCACCCTTTACACACTGCAGACTGACGCCCTAGTGCAGGGCCATGGACACGGTCCCAGGACCCCAGCAGAGAGGCAGGGGTGCCATCTCCAATGGAACCCTGGTAATGGGCAGCTCCCCTGAATCACATGGCCATTCATCAGTCCCCCTTACCATGATTGTCAGGAGTAACCTTTGACCAGGGGTAGGAAATTCAGGTCCAGAAAATACAAATCCAGACCAAGGTTTTGTTTCAACCAACCAGTTGAGTACTCTGTGACTATGACTCTTTATACTCACCTGGTTGGTTGAAACAAAACCTTGGTCTGGATTTGTACGTTTTGGACCTGAACTTTTCACCTCTGCCTTTGACAACCCCCAGCATGTGGTGTAATGAGAGCTTGAGGGCTGAGGCTAGGATGTAGACAGTGATTTATGGGGTGGCACTGGCCCGTGTCAAGGGGGCAAAGTGACACAGAGACATAACAACTTAAATAACCAATCATATTCTATGAAGAAAGTAATCATAGATTACAGGCCTTAAAATAATGAATAGCACAAAAGTGCTGTTCATCATCTACTGTATATGTAAAGTTATTTTTAAATTAAATAAGTGTGTAATGCCCACTCGTGTGGAGTTGGTCATCAAATTCGGATAAACAGTGTTACATAATCTCTGTGGCAAACCTTAACAACAATAGAAATAAACACACCTTATGCAACAAAGTAACACAAAGTGAAATGTAAATAGAATACTATAGATCCATAATTAAATAGACATACATTTTTGAATAATACACAAATACTGCATCCAAATCTATTTCTTCACAGACTTTTCTGTATCAAAACATCATTTTGAGTTATATCAAAGCAAAATGGTATGATTTATATTTACTCATCTTTTAAGCACTAATCCTGGAAAAGGTCATGGTGGGGGGGCTGGAGCCTAGCCCAGGTAGCATGAGGCTGGGGACCAGACAACCAACCCTGTGGTGGTGAATCATTAACTTAATATTAAAAATTCATATTAAAAAAGTTATCAAATCACTAATAAAAAATGCTTCCAGGCAAAGGCAGCAATAAACACAAATACATGCAGGAACAGAAACCAGACCAATCTCTATGCATCAATGTGACAAATGTAAGGTCTCACTGGATTTATATGTCCATCAGACAGCAAATGCTGGGACTTCATCCTCTTTCTTTGATACCCAGGAGAGCATTATTTTGCTTTTACATCGCCCACCTATCTGGAATCGTGCCTTTGCTTTGTAGCCACTTCTGTCAGGTGACTTCTTTCCATAGATCTGTGGGGAGCTTTCTGTAATTGCATTCTGTAACAACCTTCTCACATGTGCGTATCAGCAAAGTCTTTAATGAGCGTAAATTAAATAACCTGAAGCTTGGTCCAGGCTCCGGCACTCTTAGCCTGCAATATTGATCTCGGTGCTCAAGATGTCACCTCCACCTACGGACTGTGGCAATTTTTCAAGAAGGTCCAGATCCAAAACACAAAGAGATGGTCATATGCCAGCTGGGCAGAGAAATGGCACCTTTACTTGCCAAGACGAAAAAACGCTGTGCTGTATCAACTGGCAGGCGAAGAGGCTTTATGGGCCGATCTGAGCGCCCACGCGATATACACAGCAACACCATGCATTCAAAGAACCACGCAGAGGTGGAGAACCCCAGATCACCCACTCCATCGCAAAACCTCACCACTGGCGGCCCAGCAGCTCGAAGATACCTAACAAATCAAGCAACCTACACGGGAGCAGCCAGTATGAGAGCCCCAGCTGACGGCCGCTCCCTGCCCCCTGCCTCAGCTCAGACGCCAACTCCGCTCTGCTGCCAGAGGCGTTCCGGGCCCAGCTGGCATACGATATGACCCAGGTTGGGCCCTGGGACCCATCACAGCCGCCCTGGCTACTGCACACAGAACCAACATAAATGTCCCTCTAAAAGCCATTCAGACAAATCCTCAGAAACAGGAGTGCTATTTTCCCCAAGGTGCCTGAAATCTTTGACCTCTGTTACCTGCACACCCCCCTCCCCCACAGGAAGGGAACTCCCTTATTGGCTGTTCACCCTCTCATTACTGCCGCAGCCTCCCGCTCCATCGTGAAGATGGAGGCACGGGGTGTTTTAATTGGCACCTTCTTCAGAGGCTGGGATGCACTGTCTCCACATAACCCTTGGCAGGTGTTGACAGCCCAATGTACAAACCTGTCACAGGCGGAATAGCGCAGAAAATAAAGTAAATTAAATTGCTGAGATAAAAAAGCATATAACTGCTGCTAAGAATGAACTGGGAAAGAGGCACGGAGAAATGAAACAGCTACAGAAGGAGACATGGCATTGTCAGGTGGAGACAGATAGATGTATGATGAAATGAAGCGTAGACAACACTGATGGAAAACATAGGGACCCTTCATTTACTGCTTAAATAAGCTGAACTCTCCTGGTTTGCTTGTTTTAATGCAACAAAAGAATCCTGAATAAATATGTGAGTACCACAGATGCAATGATAGAGAGTATGTTTAAAATTTAAATTAAAGTTTACTTAGTGCTGTGTGTGTGTGTGTGTGTGTGTGTGTGTGTGCGAGTGCATTAGGTTTATATTACATTGTGGGGACCAAATGTCCCCCACAATGTAATTAAACCAGGTTTTGTTGATATTATGGGGACCATTTTTCAGGTCCCCACAAAAATCTGTGAATGCAATAAAAAAACTATGAAAAAAAATGCCAAAAGTCTCATATTTTGTTTGGTTACTTATGATTAAGGTTAGGGCTGGGTGGGAGTTAAGGTTGTGATGTTGTGATTTGGGTTTTCCCCATGGAAATGAAAGGAGAGTCCCTATAAAGACATAGATGCCTAATGTGTGTGTGTGTGTGTGCGTGTGTGTGTGTCTGACTGTCTGTCTCTGTGAGCATGCACCTCCAGAAATTTTATTTTTTTGATTTGGGTACAAATGTGTAGCCAGACAGCCAGAGTCACAAATCTGGCACGAGGTCGTCAGCACTGGGCTGGAGACAGGGCCTGAATTCCCGTCGGGGGGCCAAACCAGATGCAGACAATGCTGGTTGAGCCCATCTGTGCTGTTGAAGGCTGCACACCTCAGTGTGTGTCTGTGTGAGGGGGGGGATGGGTGAGGGGTCTGCATGGAGGAGAGGGGATAAATCATTTGATAACCTGAAAATATGCTGCTTTGATTAGCTGGTAATGCAAATTGATTCGGGCCTAATTTAACATTTTAAACATCAATTACAAACTGCTGCACAAACACACTTGCAGGCACCCATCAGGGCACCAGCAAGGATTTACAAGCTTAGCAGGCAGCTCTGCCAAGCCTTAAGTCACCCTGCCGTCCACTGGTGCCTGGATTCTCACACACATTTGGCTTGGGCACTGTGCATAAAACCCTAATGGGAGGAGTCACACTCACGTAAATAAAAATGATATAAATACTATTTTTAAGAAGCGCCGTGGTGGTGTCATTTTCATCATTCGCCCGCCGTTGGGTTGGCACAGCGGCATGGCTGGCAGCACTGCTGCCTCACACCTCCGGTGTTGAGGCATTAAACCTGACCCTGCTCTGTTCTTGCACTTTCCCTGCGTTTGTGTGGCTTCCCTCCCACAGCCTAAAGACACGCTGTTCTGTTGAACCAGTGACTCTGAATTAGCCTTAGTGAATGTATGTAAGAGTGCCCAGTGAGTTGTACCTCAACCACACGCTTCCCAGAATAAGCTTCAGCTCACCCCAACCCTGAAGAGAAACGCCACCGGGAAACGCGTGTCATTATATGGCAAATGGTCTGTCTCTGGATTACTGGCCACTGTATGACACAAGCGTCATGTCATTCAGAGGAGTAACTGACCAAGCATCTCCGTGTCACTTACAGATACATCAGAAGGAGTATGCTACTGATTCCATGAAAAATGGCATTTGATACCTAAATAAGCAATGCCACAGTACGCAAGAGATACTAAATCCCATTTGTGCAGCCTACATTTACTACCTGCAGTATTTTCAGAGGATCACAGTAAGGATCCCCCACTCTTCCTGATTCATGTGCTCATTGGTGTTCAATGAATGACAGCTTGCCAGATTTACAGGTACATCATCTCCGCATGACGAGTGATAGCTATCTCCTGGTGACCTCACACTGCTGGTAGTGACTGATACTCTTGGCTGGAAGGTGCCGGAAGGGAGAGCACACTGGGGAGAAAGCAGCAGGTGAACTTCCCACATAACAGGCACTGCGCTGGAAGAGGCCAGCCTAAATCACATTGTGTTAAGGGAAGGAAAAAAGCTATTCAGATAGATGACACCCTACTGAGAATTCATGAGGAAGTGGGTAAAACAACAACTGTTTTCCCATTGGACGTGGGATACTCATTTTCCAGCTGCAACCAGGTCTAAGCTTTTGAAATAGGACAAGATTGGGAGGGCAGCACTGTCAGGAACGGAGCTCGGCTGGGAGGAAGTGAGAGACTTTAAACTGATGGGAACAGAACTCGGTTGGGAAGAAGCGAGGAACTTTAAACTGGCAGGAACAGAGCGCAGCTGGGAGGAAGTGAGAGACTTCAAACTGGTGGGAATGGAGCTCAGCTGGGAGGAAGTCAGGGACTTTATACTGGTGGGAACGGAGCTTGGCTGGGAGGAAGCAAGGGACTTTAAACTGGCAGGAACAAAGCGCAGCTGAGGAAGTGAGGGACTTTAAACTGGTGGGAACAGAACTCGGCTGGGAGGAAGCAAGGGACTTTAAACTGGCAGAAAGTGGGGGACTTTAAACTGGAGGGAAAGGAACTCAGCTGGGAGGAAGTGAGGGACTTTAAACTGGGAGGAATGAAACTCGGCTGGGAGGAAGCAAGGGACTTACACTGGTGGGAACAGAACTCGGCTGGAAGGAAGGGACTTTAAATCGGCAGGGTACTACTTCACACTCTTCCAGTCAATGTGAAGCAGGGGCAACTGTCAAGACCACACTCAAGCAACAGCAAAAGCCTTGTGTGAGGCACTGGCACATATAACACAATAGAGAGATACACCACCAGAAAAAGACATGCAGGGTGGCTCAGGAGTAGGCTAACATTTAGACATGGAGAAACGTATGATGTTTGCATAAGGATCTCGTGTTTAAGTATATCATGTCAAATTTGAATTCATAAGGATTTATTGTTCCATTCTTCAATAGATGTATTCATTAATTAATAAACACATTCTGAAAATGGACTAGTAAAACACCTTGTATTGCCCTTGCCCTGCAGTCATACAATGCAATACATTTCACACACATTTTCCACTTCTTCCATCTGGGGCATCATGAAAGGGGGGGTGAGGTGAATTAGCATGATTCTAAAGGTCCCTGATTGACAGGGGCCCTAAAAACTTTCTGGAACATGACTGGATTGGTCTGGGGCCCAAAATCTCTTGTGATACCCCCTTCCATCCCCCCCGTCTTCCATTTTCTACATCTTTCATCAATATTGACCAAATCATTACCAAGTACCATTTTGGCTGAAAGATCAGGCGTGTGTGATAACGAACTTCTCCTGCAGACCTGTCCTCCTGCTGTCCTGTTACATCCAGACATTGAAAACCTTCTCACTTCATAACTTCAGATCACAAAAAGAGGTTCTCATTACCTGACATGACAAAGAGCAGACGTATAGAGTAGGAAATGAATCACGTTTCGGTATTAAAGCTGTTAAGCACTGAAATTTACTGCACTCTAGCAAGCAACTGAAAAAAGCAGAATGAGACAGTGGACCTATCATCAGATGAACAGGCAGGAAAGGCAGCAACATATCTTTGGATCCATAATATTCCTGAAGAATCCATTAACTTAATGGCAAATAGTGCAGGAGACGCTAGCAGATCCTAATGTGAAAGAGCCATTTAAAACTGAAATCCCCTCTTTAATACCAGCTATATTTGAGATGTGTCATGAACAGACACTAAGCTTAACTTTTTATTGCGCCTCTAAGGATAATGATGCTTAACACCCAAAGAAATGAAAGTGCTGTTGCAACATATGAACTATGATGTTTTATTGAGTAAGTTTGTGGGAAAGGGGCTTGACTCGGCTGTCCTTCAGGATAAACAAGACATGGTGAAACTGAATATGAAAGTATGAAAAATTACCTGAAATTAGCCCTTGAATATGAATTCAAGAAGTACGTGGACATCTCTGTATCAAGTGTGAAACTACTCAAAAAAAGTCTGTCTGTAAGGTGACCATAAAACAGTTTGTTCAGTCAATGAACCAGTCATCTCCCCAAATAAGGCCCACTGTCTCACCCACTGTAAGGTTACAAAGTCACCCAGCCTATCATCACATATACTTATTTGCTATATAGTAGGCAAAATGTAGCATGTGACATGAGTAATATGTCCAAATCCTCAGCACAAATGACACAGCAAGTGAATGGTACCTGGATAACATACCACATTCAGCAAATTCTGAAGTGTGCAGTGCTCCGCTACACTATTTCACAAGGCCACTGGAGCAGCAAAGACCATCATTTGTTCAGAAATTTTTGTCAAGATGGCAGATGAAGTGCTGTCTCTGTACAAATTTAAGTATAAATCAATTCTGAACTTTCGTGAGGGTCAAGCTTCGTCATTTGAACAAATCTGTGTCAGGTACAATGGTGAGTGCAGTGTGTCCAATGCATGCATAATGTTCTCATGCATACATATAGTGCATACCGCATTAACGGTTGAATAGTAGGCTTCTGACAAAATTCCGTATGTACTGTATACTGTAAGTAGGCCTGTGTGATTGCGGATGCACCCTATGTCTGAAACACCAATGAGAACACTCGAAATTTAATTCATGGCACAGTTTTGAAACTCATTTTAAGGATGTCTCCCCTTGATTTTCTGCAGTATTGTTCAATTGTGTTATTAAATGTTTTAATTCTGTTTAATTCCATCTAATGCTTGTGAACTTGGCACTGGGGAGGCCATGGGTACAGTCACACAGCCCTGGCAGAACATTCGCTTGATATATAGTACAGTCCAGGAGCTACAGAAATCAAAATCTCTCAACAACTGAGGCTTAACAAGAAAAATCTATTCATTTACAAGAAGTTTTCCTTCACCTGTCAAAAGGCTTTTTTCCATTTCAAATATTAATCAGTTTGAACTAATTTAATGATTTTTTTAAGAGAAAGATTATGGTATTTTCCCTTTTTAAGATGGTTTGATAAATTCTATATAGTATAAGGCAGAGATCTTCATCAACTCTGTCTGAGCCAATCAGCAGCTGTCATTTCATCAGCTTTCATTATCTCTCTCCTCGTTATGGTTACCTGAGTGTAGATGGGGAGCACCGAATCAGAGGCCGACATGATGACCACTACTTAACTGTGTCTCCATTCCACACAGAGTTGCTATGCACTTAAGCCATTCACAGTAATCAAGTCAAAATGCTCCATGATTTTTCAGCGAATTGATTGGAGAACTGGTTTTAACCAGTTTGACAAAGCAGTAATGTACCATATCATTGCTGTCCAGTGAAAGCCATGTATATCAACTTTTTGAAGACCTTTTTCCTATAACTGGAGTATGCTCATTCTGCTGTCCAATGATAGCATTTGACAACCAAATGACCAATGAAAAGATGTTTTATGAAATCATCTATTTAACTAGTATGTATGTTTGTACTAGCTAACACTTGTATTCATGATTTTCATCTGAATGGATTACTTAAAATTGCTAATTTTAACAACTTTACATTGATAGCTAGCTAACTAACAGGATTGCTAATTGTGAATTTAAAGCAAATTTAGTTTGTATATTGTTGACACTGACATACTCGCCTCACTGATAACAATCCAAGTCCTTCTAAAATACTAAAGCATTTACTGATAACTGTGTAAACGTAAGTTTCTATTTGTGGTGCAAAGAGTGTCTCATTACATTATTTTAGGTTTATTTTGTAAAGTAGTTTCTGAGAAAATGAGTTTTTTCACAGTTCTAAAATAATGGATTTTTGGAGTTACACGGCCAGCGAGAGATACATTGCCACCTTGATGAATCTTGATTTGTAACAGAATCAATTTAAATATAGTGGTTAAGGTTAGCTTTATTATGGAGACATCATTAAATTCTCAGGGGATGTCAAGGAAGTAATGGTTAACTGTGGGCAGCCCATGACCTGGAAATCCCACCAGGACCTTCCCTCAGCCCCACCCATGTGCTCGTCAGCAGGGCGTTCCTGTTCCGGCTGGAAGTGACCGCGCTCCCCTGCCATGCACGGCATCTTCTCTGTTCCCTTTCTTCAGCCATCAATACCTGTGTGAGGCCAATTTATCAGTTTGCCTTTTCCAGTGTTTTAAGATGACTCAGTACCTGAATCCACTCGGGACTAATTACAGAGCATATATAATGTGAATACAGATACATACATTAAAACAGTGAACCCTAATAACACTCTGTGCGTTCATCATTATCGGATACTAACGACAGAGATTTACGCAACAGAGGAGGAAAGCACAGCTGCTTGATCGGTGGGAAAGCAGGTGACATTTCTGGTATTTTAAGCTTCTGAAGGCCTCATAAGAAAGGCCTTAATTGCTTCTCCAGAAATATAACTGAAATATGAGAAATACAACTTTAAATTTGATATATAGGGCTATATTATAAAGAGCAAATAAACAGACACACCCTGGAGTCAGCACACCTCCCTGGTGTGCTGTCACCATTGTACGCCGTCGATCGCATATTCCCCCACCCCTGAGACCTGTACTGTGGCTCTTACTCTCTCACACCCCCGAGAGGGAGCAGACGTGATTCGAGCCCCTTCCGACGGCTTCGCCGCAAGCCGTTGACAGCAGAGGTGCCCTGGAGGTCACACTAGCCATCCGCAAGGTCCCACAGTGCCCCAGCTGCTTCTGTCCACATTCCAGACACATCGCGTAGCGTGAGCGAGGCCTGGGTGACCCTTCATCCCAGCGTCTTCAGATGTTACCTGCTAAGATGTCATGCCGTCTGTCTGCCCGTAAATCCACACATGAAAACATGTGAGTCTGCCAGCAGACACCAGGCAGAAGATTAAGACAGCCCTACTCCTGGCATCAGGAATGATTTAATAAACATTTTATTCAAAATATTTGTGGCTCATGCATTCCTTTCTTGAAATAAATTGCTAATCAGCTCATTCCATCCTACATCACCAATATCAAAGCATGAAGCATATGTCTGTATCTTCACGCTGAGTACCTCAGATAGCTGCATTTAATGCTCAGTTAAAGTGTTAAAGAGAAACATTTATTTCAGCAAATAGAGATCCTTAAATAAGTTCTACCACTGCAAACCAACAGTGGAAAGCTGAAGTTGTTAAGGAAAATACCTGCCACCCAGAAGATTTGTGTCCACAACACGCAAGTTATCAGTGCGATTATCAAATTACTGGTCAGGAACTAGCTCAGGAGACAATACTGCATACTGTGTCTCCTCTTGGGTTTTCACATTGCAACAACAAACCTTTATTGAAAGCTCATATTTGCCAAAATGAGCTTTTCTTCCCACATGATTATTTTTTTGATAACAGCAGCTGAAAATTAATCGTTGGAGGATTCGAAACAAAAATATAGACATTTTTAGAAGTCAATTTACTGAACATGTATATCAGGGCCTCCTGGTTGTATTTGTAAGACAAGCCTATGCTGACAAAAACCCTCTGTCACATTACTTTGCTTATGATCAGAGTGCCCTGTACATTTACCAGAGGAAATAAAAATACTGGTAACCATACAAATTTTTTCATCTTTGTAAAGCAGAGAAGTGTTGCTGGGATCTAAAGAAATTGAAAAAACTGACTTGGAATGATTGCTCAAAACTGAGCACGTGTCATACCCGCGACATATCATGCAGACGGATCAGCTGCAAAGGAACCGCAGCATCGTGCTCTGGGCCTCAGCGCCCCAACTTAATTCACACCAACGCCAACATACGATCAAAGTATCATAACAGATGGTGCATATATACCATCTAGGGGATCCCGCTCATTCTTATACCTTAGTATGGTGTCAAAACACAGCACAATACAACCCACAACAAAGCAACTCTTTCATTTATCACATCTTTCACTTTTTTCTACGGTAATCCAAAAAGCAAAATTTTAGGAGGCTATGACTAATCAACAAATAGAAACAACAGCAGCAAGCAGAAGTGATTAACAACGGTTTCATTAGCTACAAAATAATACTGCTATAATACCACCACAGTTATGTGTGTGCAGTGTCTGTGTGCTCTCCCCTTGTCTGCACTGAGCGCTGCCCTGGCTGCATGCGTTCAGTGTCAGCGTGCTCTCCCTGGCTTTAGCATGGAGCACTGTCTCGGCTGCATGTGTGCAGTGTATGTGTGCTCTCCCCATGTTTAGCATAGAGCCCTGCCTCAGTTATGTGTGTGCAGTGTCTGCATGCTCTCCATGTGTTTAGCATGGAGCACTGCCTCGGCTGCCTGTATGCAGTGATTGTGCGCTCTCCCTGTGTTTAGTGTGGATCATTGATTTGGCTGCATATGTGCAGTGTCTGTGCACTCTACCTTTCTTTAGCTTGGGGTGCCACCTTGGCTGCATGTGTGCAGTGTCTGCGTGCCTTTCCAATGTCTTCATAATCCATTTTACTCCCATAATCTAATGATATATAACTGGAATGACTCTTAATTACCCTGAGTGAGTGTGTTCCTGTGTGTGTACCCTGTGATGGACTGGGGTCCCATCCAGGTTGTCCCCTGCCTCATGCGCTGTGATTCCTGGGGTAGTTTCCCAGGTTTGCTACAACCCTGCATTGCATAAACAGCTCTGTGAAAGTTACTGAAAATTTTTAATGTCATATTAAACATACTTTATGATATGCTTATATCGCCTTCCTCGGTTGAATTTCTTTCACATTATAATTGAGATCAAAACAGGTTTTCTTATGCATCACACCATGACCAAATCTGAATAATGAAAACATTCTCACCTAAATTATTGGTTCTGCCTACTGTATAATGAATTGAGTAATTTTGTCATTTAAATGTTTGTTTAATATTTTTTATGTTGTTAGATTCTTTTTGCCATTTCTCTAGGTCAAATAATACTGAAAAAGTGCTCACCTGTCCAGACACAAGGCAATCTGACATCCCAATTTGACATTTCAAGAGGCCCTATGACTAAAATACACTCCTGCATCAGAATGAGGTCACTTTTCTGTTGCGACACATTTGTGACCAGATTGCTTTTCATCCCCTCTCTTTTCCCTCTCCAGAGAGTCTGCATAGGGGAGGAAGCATCCAGTCAGTCTTGCGGCGCTCTCTTTATTTACCAGTCGGCAGGAAAATGCATTCAAATTTATGCAAATGCATCTCTTTTACAGTGACAGGATGATCACAAAAACATACTGGGAAAGGAGCCGTGCTTGAGCAGTAAATAAAATGAATGAGCGGATTAATGGCTGTACACTCAAAGCCCAGATGTCCCCAAACGGATAATGCACTCTCTCTTGAAGATGGAACAAAAAAGAGGGCTAGAGGAAGGCAAATTTGTGCGCGTGATTGTGCCACGCAGTGCCCGCAATTAGAGTGTCAGGCGAGCTGTTTTTAATTAGTCACCGGCTAGCTTCATATGCCTGGGCACGGGGAAAACTTTCCTCCACTCAGCACAATGCTACATGTCGTCAGATGCAGGAGATGAACATCTTGTTGACGACAGACCCTGTGAATACGCTCTGGGCTGCGTCTCGCTGAGTCGTGCCGTGAGTGTGGCTCTCGTCCAGAGCAGTACGGCCCATTATCCGGAGAAATGAGAGATGAGACAATGTCATCCTGGCAGCAGCATCCCGTCCACACTTTCAGACTCAGCTGCCATCAGTTCCTCATTTATTTCTTCTGCATCTGTGCATGTATATATTTCTCTCTCTCTCTCTCTCTCTCTCTCTGTGCATGTCTGCATATGTCTGTGGATTATGTTTACATTACATTCCAGGGACCAAATGTCACTCACAATGTAATAAAAACCTGTTATTTTGACATTATGGGGACTATTTTTAAGGTCCCCACAAAGATCTGTGAGTACAATCAAAAAACTAAAAATGCAAAAATGCTGAAAGTCTCATATTTTGTTTGGTTACTTATGGTTAAAGTTATGGCTGGGTAGGGGTTAAGGTCATCATGTTTTCCCCATTGAAAGGAATGGAGAGTCCCCACAGAGATATCATTACAAACCTCTGTGTGTGTGTGTTTGTGTGTGAGAGAGAGAGAGAGAGAGAGAGAGAGATATCGTGTAGGTATAGACAAAGACACCTACACACAAATACAGAAACACAATGCCTGATTTACTGCTCAAAGTGGGGGTGAATGACTTTGCAAATAATTACCTCAATAAAGCAATTATGAGCTGAGCTAAAACCGGAACCCCCTGCAGCTGTCGAGGTCTGATGTTGGGCATTCCTTCTTGAAGGGAATCAATGACTTTGCAGAGCCTCCCTGTGATGCCGTCGATTGCTGAATGACTTAATGCCCATTAGCGTTTGCTCTACAGCTAATGCTGAAACTTGCATCAGGTATCATAGGGTTTAGGGAATTGGTCTGGTGACTGAAAGGTTGCTAGAATTTTTGCCATGGAAGAATACACAGTTTAGTAAACTAGTTTGACAGTGGCAATGGATGGTATTGAAATAAACTACACAGTACAATAGCAAACAACACTTAAATTCATACTTCAGGGTTGATAAAGATCGCTTATGCCCCTGTAAATTATCCAGCTGTATCAAAAACAATTAATAATTGCTAGTTGTGGACAAAAGTCTTAAACAAAACTTTGTAATGCAAGTTTCCCATTGTTTCGTTTTGTTCTGCAGAGCCAAAAACAATGTTTCCCAGCCAGCGCTGACTTAGTTGACCAAAATGGGCAAAGAAGCCACTAGCCCTCATTTTTCTTTACTCCCTATAAAGTAGCGGGGGACACACTCAGACTGCTGACCACACAGAACAGCAGCCAGTGGCCCTGCGGCTTAGCTGCTAACCTGAATGAGAGCTGACAGCGCGAGCCAGACAGACGACAGGTAAGCAGAACATGGCCAGCAGAAACCCCTAAGAGGTCCAGAGTTAGACCTTCTCCTGACTGGAGACCCAGGAAATGACAGGTGGATTAAATGGAGTTTTACAATTTGCTCCTTATTGCCAGTGACATACTCCATCTATCCGTGCAATTTCTCTTACCACTTATCAGGCACAGGTTGCGATGATCCCAGGCAGTGCTGAGCAAAAGACAGAAAACAGCCAATAGAGCACGGTGATATACTATATACTGCATGTCAAACTGAAGTCAATCAGCTGAGTCCACTGGCAGGAGCTGTCAGCGGAGCAGAATCCTGGGGGCTGGACAGACAAACCATCCCTGCACAACAACCGCCAAGCCTCGTTGTCGCAAAACAGACCTCTGCAAAGGTCAGGCCCATTTTTAATGCATCTCTCATCAACAAGTTTGGCGGCATTGAAGGGTGGGGGGGGGTACAAGGGGGAAAAAGCTCACGTCTGTATGCACCCAAAGCATCTCTCCTGAAATATGGAATTCGCTGTCAGCCAATTGATTTGCCATCACAGCGCGACCCTGATCTGCGTCACCAAGTGATTTATGCCCACTTATGGCCATCAGCAAAACATAAAAGCGTTTCACGTCCCTGCTGCGCACCTTCCACTCCACTGCTGTAGTCACCCCCCATCAGCATGCCCCATTATCCATCCCACCGAAATTCCATTGGCTGCAGCGATCTATGCTTCATTACATTAACCTTTAGTTCATGGAAATAAATATTCATCCTCAAACTGTCAGGACCAAGGTAAACATAGGCAATGACATACACAAGAGTGCCCCGCTGTCAGTTAAGCTTTGATGATAGATTGCTGGCCCTGCCACTCCTCTCTATACATGAGCGACGTCTTGGGGCCTATCACTGCCGCTTCCTGTATGCCATAACCCCCCCACACACACACATAATCAATGGGGCATTTAATGGAATGATCACCTGTTTTGTGTGTGGGATACAACACAAGCCCCTCCCACTCCAGCTTCCCAGTCACTAAGTTTACATGCACACTAAGGAAATCGAATTACAGTGGTACCTCGGTTCTCGAACTCACTAGAACTCGAATTTCTTGAAAGTCGAACAAACCAGTTTGAGCTAGAACTCGATCTGAATATCAGAAGTCGAACCGTGAACGCTGACCTAATATAAATTGTACGCGCCAGGAAATGAGT
>JAODJU010000040.1:33505693-33522269 GCA_026776725.1 Gnathonemus echidnorhynchus
GATCAGAACTCGAACTTTTTAGGATTCGATCCGGAGTCCGGAACGGATTAAGTTCGAGAACCAAGGTACCACTGTATTGTGTTACGCGTAGTCTGACTAAAACCAACCTTTTAAAATATATGTAAACATTTTAGTGCGATTGAAATCACAGTGAATCAAATTTCTCTAGTTGGACTACTGTCTGCAGCACCTAGATAATGCGACTGGGAGTGTACGTTCAATCGGACTCAAAGTGGCATAGGTGCTCCACGGTCCCCCCCCACAGCACTATACGGCAGTGTTGTCTGCCTTCACATTACACCATAGCCACAAGGAATAGCGTGCATCTTGTTTGTAAAAAAGATTTTAAAAATAAACGTATAAACGTAACACATACGAAATGTACAGACCTGTTCAATTCACCGCTCAGCTAAAGGGTGCTTTTCCACCGCACCAGGTACCGTACTTTTGATACTTCAAGAAGGTACCAAATGTACAGTACAGTACTTCCTGTACTGGGTGTTGGTTTGCCACTGCCATAAAAACTTGGTCCGGTGCTGAATGATATCTGGGTTTTTGTACTAAATTCGATGAATCGCTGTAGTAGGACTGGACGATATGCGATACTAATACCAACATCTCATGTTATGCACATGTAATTCTTACACCGCTGGTCAATTAGACTAATTAAGATCAGGCTTTTTCTTACCTTCAATTTGGTACGAATATTATAGCGCAGGGAGTTTGTCTCACCAAAACATTTTACTGTGTCATAGGAAAAAAAGTTTTGCAATTTTAATGATTATTCCTTTTCAAGATCTAGTATGTTTAAAAATCAGTTTAAAGTTTACCCCCGCTGCTTTCGCATGAACGCTGCATGCATTCTCCGAGACAATTATAATCATTTTCATCCTTGCTGTTTAAATCACTCCTAGATGGGTTCTTGAGAAATTTATGTTGAACTCCTTTTTGTTTCATAAATACTCCAATATTTATTACAACAAAACCGCATTGCAATATTAGAAAAATTTCCAATACCGTGCTGTCATAGTGTATTTACAAAATACTTTATTTCTTTCTATGCTATCCTGATCTTGTTCTATCTGTTCTTCCGACCAAATTGCAATTAAAGCTTCTGTCACTTCACTTGTCCACGCACCCATTGTTATTAGTTACATTTTTTTCCACGTCTGTGACGTAATAGGTCAACCGGAAAAAGCCCAATACTAACAAGCCAAAAGGAAACATATCGCCACCTATCATAGCCGAGTCAGACATACTTTGGTCAATAAATCAATTCCCCTCCCATGCATGTATATTGGGACAAGGACAGCAGCCCAATTAAATGCCGTAGTCGAGCTATAGCTGTGCATGTAAAGGTACTGACTACTGACCCCATCTAAATACCCCATTTGATTGACTCTCACCCAGTCCTCTGCTTCTTACACGTGACAGGTACAAATGTGCACAACTGATTCTAGTAGAGAGATGAGCTCAATTACATAAAAGAATAAAAAAAGACCATCAAATTACTGTTACTCCACAAGTATGTATGGAAAGGGCAGTATTTTCATTATTACCACATGGTTAGATTTGCAGTAAGCATGCACTTCACTGGTTGTGTGGTGGGGCGGGGGCAAGGTGAGGCTCAGCTTCTTCTTTCAAAGCAATACTAAGTTTACACTCATCACACTAACAGTCGCCCACAATGACGAGGGATTGGGGCAGGTATGTATCATCTCCACTGAATCTCTACTGCCCTTAATGGTCACACAATTTCCACATTTGTGACATGCTCTGTAAGCATTTTAAGGAACAAACTCTTAATGTAACACTTTGGGCTAAACTTCAGGTAAGGCTCAAGGCAAACACTAGATGCATCTCTGTATGTATGTGGGGGTCCAAACACTGCCATCAGTGATCACAACCCAAGGACCTCACTCACCAAAACCTTCCTTTCACTTTTCCTTCACTCAGTGTTTACATTCATATAATTATTAATCAGTTTGTCACTGATGAATCAGTCATAAAATTTAAGGAAGTATCTCCAGCTATCTACAACCACATATTATGGTGTGCAGTGTCAACGAGGAAGTAATATTTTAACGTCGCACCCAACAGTGCACCATATCTGACCTCCACTAAACTGACCATGCATAACTGTACCTGATGTTGGTAAAAATATTTTCAATCGCATTATGCCTGCGTATGACAAACAGCAGCTTGTCGCTTGCTGCTCATTGATTTCATATAATACAAGAAGACAGACACAAATACAGCCCAAAACATCAGGACCAAGATCATTAATTTTTCCTTAATATATAGCATTATAAAAAAAATGTTAAAACCTGGTTCATACTGGTCAAATCAATAGAATTATAGTAAATCAATAAAATTTGCCTTGTCTTTTTACATTTGTGAAGCTGTAAATACTTGTCAAAAGTCTGAAATGTGATATTGGTCACAGCACTGATTTGTTCAATTCAATGAGTGATTCATTGTTCAGTTCCATCAGTTTGTTCAATGAGTCAACATTCACTTAGTTCAATGGGTGAAAGATATATTGTTGAAAAATGAGATCAGTGAATTAGATCATATTGTTCCTCAGTGAAATATCTCTTTCACCGCCTTCTGGTGCAATGATATACAGATGTCTGAATGAGTTGACATAGCCATTTTAATGAATTTTAAATGTATAGTGTAATATAACTATGCATAATTATAAGTGTTTATATATAAATTTATATAGAAATTATGAATTTCATTGTATAATCAATATTAATAAACTACACTGTAGCATTAGACTGAAGCGACTGAAGTTCAGTTTTACATAAATTACTGACTTTATTGACAAATAAGCTATAATGCTGCACTATTATGACCAACAAACAAGACAAGAGAAATATAACACAGCAAGAAAACAAGTATACCAAGTATCATTCACAATTTCCCTCCCAGCATGCTTTGCACTGCCCAGTAGGAAGTGCCAGACACACTCTCTCCTCCCACCATGTGTATCTTACACTTGTCAGGATCGGTCCCTGTCTTGTCCTGTTCTATCCATTGTTTCCCTGTTCTGTCAGCGGGTGTCGCTGGTCATCCCGTTCTTTTCTGTTTTCAGTATCTATCACAGTCCATAGTGTGGGTTGCTGTGTGGTTGAATGAGCTGTGTGTGTGACTGAGAGCCATGCTCCCTAACCATCATGGGTTCAAGGCTGGCTAGAGACCAGCCTCAATTATTATTGGACATTTTGTTTCCTGCCCCAGAACTCTGTTATTCCCCATGTTAATTGTTTCAGTATTGGTCATTGTCTAGGTGGCTTTGTTCTTGTCATCCCTTCTTGATTCTAGTTTTGTAGTAATAGTCTGTATCCCAGTTCCTAGTATCTCCTAATGTTTGTGTCCTTAGTGTTTAGTGATTCTGACCCTCGTCTGTGACTAATCCCTAATCCCTAGTGTTTGGTTAATCATCAAAAGCCCACACCTGTTTCTTGTATAGCCATTGTGTCTTGTGTATGTAAACGTGCCTAGCCTTGCCTGGTTCCTTAGTTGGTTATTGTATGTGCTTATATGTACTGCCTTGCCTTTCATTACTGCGGTTTCCTTGCCTGTGCTCCGAATGTGTTTGGTGTTTTTTCCTTGTGTTTAGCTATTGTTAGGTTTTGTTTTACATTTTATTTCAAGTCTTCAAGTTTCATTTATAATAAAGTTCCCCTTGTGTCCATTAGCCACACCATGGATCGTCCTTCCAGAGTACCATGTGCAAAAAATGGCTACAGTGCACAGGAAAGTCTGCAGGGAACAACGTGCATATTTTGCACTGATGCAAAACAGAATGAGTACTGTTAAATGTACCCAACATCACATTGTTTTACGGGTAAAATGGTGTTCTCCTTGTCTTAACATCTAACTACCTACAGAGATCCCTAGGAAATTGCACCCATATTCACTATGGAGTTCCACAGTGATTCCAAAGCCCACAGACATGCCTCCCAAAAGACAGCAGAATGATGCCTGCTTTCCAATTGAAGATGGCATAGTTTTCTGGCCACTTTGGAAAAAAAATCAAACACTACTAAAACCAGTTCCCCTGCTCGGCCTCTGAAAATGGCCCTAGCCCATGCACGTATACCCTCTCTGTCGATGTTCCCACCTGGAGCTGCTGCAGGAGGGCATGCAGTTGTCCTGTGGGCTATTTCTTGGCTGTAGAGTCATCACACCTCCTGCAAAAGGTCATGGTGGCACTGCCCTCAGGACCCCGTCACGCAGCACTTCTGGCACCACCACCTGCCAGTGCACACGGGTCCCCAGCTGAGTGTCAGGAGCAAGGCGGCATTACCTCCTACAGAATCAAGTCCTGCTGCCCAAACAGCACCTTTGCCGATGGTGACTATGGAGCTGCCTCTTCACGACTCAGCTGTCGACCTTGGTGCTTCCAATGGATCACCGGATCCATGTCAGTGTTTGGTCCCTCATTCATTGCAGCTCCTCCTGGGCCACTACCTGCAATAGCAGGCCCTGGACCTGCACCTCCTCCCCATTCACTCATCCAGCCATGCATAATATCTGCAGACATAGTGGCACTGGGACATGACATCAGCATCACTGTGCAGTCAGACCCCTTATAGAACCTAAATCCATTAGGCGACCTGCCCCCCCCCCAAAAAAAATGCAGAAGCCAGCAGAGGGAGGCGGCGGTACAGGTAAGGGCGGAACTGTAACACAGCCACCACCACTACTAACAGCTCCCGCCTGGACATGGAGTAATCTCTGCTGAAGTAGGCTACAATACGCTGTCTGTCCCCTTGTTCTGATAACACAGTACTAATGCCACTCTCACTGCCTTCTATGTCAAGAATGAAGGGCAGATCAAGGCTGAGAAAAGTCTCTAATAGGGCCTACCAGCACTTCACAATCACCATGCCAAAAGAATTGCTGCCCTTCGCTGTCAATTGCTGGAGGGGAAGTACAATGCTGGCAGAAGACTGGATGAACTGATGGTAGTAAAGTGCAAGTTCAAGAAGCCTCTGCCATGCTTCTGGGTGCCGGCCAACCCTACACAACTTTGTCTGGGTTAGTTGACAAGCCATGCTGTTGCAGTATGTGTCAGAGCAAAACAATATTGTCCAAGTACACTACCTTGTACATAGGCAAGTCAAGGTGGTGGGCTCATCATGTTTTCCATTAAACATTGGTGGCTGGAGTGTTGCTGAGGTTAAAGGGCATGACTATTAGCTGCCAAAGTGATGGAAAAAGTTTGGCCTTGGGCATCAGCTTCACCTTCTTGGAAAGTCCAGAGAACTGACTCACAATGAGCCAGCCACACAGTCCAAGGTGTCATTGATGCACAGGACCAGGTACAGATCCTTTCAGGTCACCCCTTTCACCCCACGGTGGTCCATGCACAGCCTCAGGCAAACATCATTATCGGTCACCGGAACCACAGACAACATCCAAGGGCTGTTCCTGGGCTCAATTACTTCCTGCAACTGCCATCTTGGCTTTAGCCTTTGACAAAGGCAGTCACCTGGGCTGCTGGCAAACAGGGTCTGCACTGTGTGTCACTAGTGCAGGTACATTTACTATTCACGGCTGCAAACCCAGGCAGCATGTTTCTCTCACACAGAGGTACAGGAATTGAATTATTTTCTTGTCTTAAAAACATGAATCTCACATTATGGTGTTAAGGTTTATGACAATTGCAAATGGGATAAAATAAATCAATAAATACAAGGTCTCCTCCCTTTGCCAGTGTTCCGTTGTTAATGCCAAAAATTCAAGCTAAATAAGTATGTACAAAAATGAGTATTACAAGTTGGCAAGAGCAGTTGCATTTATTTTTCCTCAGGAAAAATATTGATACAAGATCAGATATTCCTAAAGATCAATGTTCTCCCAGGAATGTGAGAAGGTTAATGGCTTGTGTTCTTAGCAAAACAAAACAAAAATTCAAGTCCAAATCCAAATTTTACAAATTACTATTGAAGCAACTTGTGAAATAGATTGTTTTGTTTTGCTGTTTATGATTCTAAATAACATTCATATGCTCTTTCTGAAAAAAAATACCTTGTTACCTAAAAGATAACAGAACTTTTAAATCACTTTATGGATTACTTTTTAGAATAGAAGATTAGCATGCAAAAATATTCTGTGATTGGGAACTTCAGCATAATTCTGCTTTTATATAATTTTATGTTGTTAATTATGTGCCTCTTAGCAAGACAGAACACAGTATTCATAGTTATCATGGCAATCATAAATTTCATCTTAGCTGTATTTTAGCTATCCATCTTCCATAACTGCTTCTCCAGTACACGGTCATAGTGAGCCTGAAGCCTATCACAGACAGCACAGTGGACAGTCATGAACACCCGGCATGGGATGCAATCATGGGGTACATAGTCATAGGCAACTCATAAACACCAATTCACCAAATCACATCTTTGGAGTACCCAGAAATCGGAGTACCCTGAAAATACTCATACAGGCACTCAACCAAGGTGCAAAGCCATAGTGCTCACCACTAATGGCGATTTCCACTGCCACCAAGAACTGAGCCATACCGCAAACTGTTTGCCGTTGTAAATTATCCAAGCCTTTCTAGCAGGGCTGAAAGCATAACCAAACCATGTTGGTTGCGTCACCACCATCTGATTGGTTGAAATACATGGAGGTATCTGTGATCTGCGTTTATATGCATGAATTATCTGAAGGAAAAAAGGGCATATTCTGCATATTATTCATTATTAATAATAGCGCACAATGTACTGATGCATTCCCGATACCTCGGAATTTGAAAATATCCAACCTCCTGCTTAAAAAGTACTATAGAACAGCGATCCACTGAGCCGACCCTTCTGCAGTGGAAAACCAAAGCAAGCTGGATCTGTGCTGTAACTTGTCTCTCTTTGCAGCACGGCTCGATTCCTGTAGGCCTATACCAGTGGAAAAACACCATAGCCCACCATGCTGCCCTGAATCAATATATTTCATATTCAAAAAATTACAATGCATCTTATTGTAAGCCAAATATCTATTAACCACAAACAACAATTATAATTCAGACATACAGTACAGTACATGCAGTCACAATGAAATATACACACATTACTACATTTATACAGGGATTAAACTGATAGCGTTAGTGACAGACAGAGCCATGTGGTTGTATACTTACTCAACAACCCACTCAAATTGCACCGAGACCATGTATCTATCTTGGCTCCAACATTGCTCCCAATTATGTTAATGTGTCCATCAAATAACCAAGAACAACTACAGTAACAGATATTGGGGAACAACAAATGAATAATTTACATATAACTGAAATCTTACATAAGGAGTGTCACAGCAGAGAGGATGTATCAGTAAGCAAACACCATGGCAATATCTTTTCCATAGATATTGTATTACTCCATTACCCTTGATGCAGTAATAGTGATGGGTGAGCAAAAGTTCCCTGTATTTTCATCTGAAGCTTTGCGAGTGCTTCCCCAATCTGGGAATCCTGCACCATTCTATTGTCCTGCAGAACCTACCAGCAATTCTTCATTATCATAATTAACAAAATCTGCCACCATTTTTTCTTTTTATTCCAGGGGAGTGGTGGGGGGATTTGGGACAAGCGATATAAACAATATATCGTTTTATCGTCATATAAAATGTAAACCATATGAAAATGAGAAACATTGATAAACTGCCGATAAGGAACATTGCTTGATAGCACACATCAGCCTATTACAGAAGCAAACACAATTCCAACCAATCATATAGTAGTCTTATGAATGGACACCCTATTCTCAACAAACGCACAGCTATCGTTTGAGTTTGCAATGGATGCTGAATACTACTGTTTTGTTAATATACATGAGTCATGGGAGGGAATCACACTCACTCAGAGGAATATTCCGATGTTGGTGAAGAATTCGACAGCTCAAAAGATATGATATTGGGGAAAAAAGGTATAAAGGCAGTGGTGGTGTGGAGGTACTTTGGCAATTTAAAGTCCAACACGCAACAGAGTGGTAGCAACTAAACCTGGAAATACCACAAACTTATTTCACCATTGAAAGCATTGCCATCCGGTAGAAGGCACAGCATGCAAGCGCTTACAGTCAAAGATACCAGCAGCCTGGCTTTCCACTTTCAGTCTCAAGAAATCTGGGATGCCATCATCCCACCCCACCCCCAGGTCCCAGAAGATAAGATTTGCCAAGCGTGGGGGGGAGTTGTGTATTGGTTCAAAATGGGACACAGCACTTTATTTTTTAATATGGATGATCTCATAAAATATAGGGCTGGTGGCAGCTCTACCAGCAATGTCAGACCCGGTCCCTGGTACGAGAAGCAAGGCAATCAGAGAAAAATCCAGCAACAAACCATACTGTCTGCGCTTTCCAATGTTACACACTGGGACAAAAAAATAATTTTGTGTGATTTATTAGAATTAAATTTCAGTCTGCTGTCCATTTTTCATGTCCTGAGTCTGTTTAAGAGGAATGAGGAATTCTAATGGAATTTTAAGTAAAAATGGAGCACTGGATCAAAGAATAACTTAAATTATATAGTAGTAATTATGGTTGATAAGAAAAAAATTATTGCTACAAAATATTTTGCCATATCACACTGCCCTACGGTAGCCTTTCCCAAACACCACAAGGCACACAGTAACAGATGTAGCGGAGTTCAAATTCAGTTAAACCCCATCTCCTTAATTCTGCTGGGTTCAGTTCCAGCATTACAATTCATCTTCATCTACAGCGGTATGGCCATATACCTCCAGGGCCCATTTGTCATCCCCAGCCCCATGCACACGGGAATTGTGTCTTCTCTGGGTATTCTGCTTGTCTCCCACAGCTCATGGAGTTTTAGGTGGATAGGTATCCTCCAATCATCCATTCTGCAGGACAGAATATGCCCTGAGATAGACCAGTTTCCCCTCCAGGGTGTCCGAAGACAGACTCTAGACCAGGGGTTACCAACCTTTTTGAAACTGAGAGCTACTTCACGGGTACTAAGCCATACGAAGGGCTACCAGTTTGACACACTCTTCTTAAATCATGTATAATAAACATGTTTTAAATGCTTTTTTTTTAGATATTGTCATTTTCAAATCTATATAAATGCAAATGTGATTAAAGAAGAATAGCAACAGGATAAAATTAAATTTTAGACGCTGCTCATTGGTGAGTTGTGCTATTTTTAGAACAGGTCCGCGGGCTACTCATGTGGTCCATGGGGGCATCCTGGTGCCCACAGGCACCATGTTGGTGACCCCTGCTCTAGACTAACCAAGGCCCTGCATTGGATAGCCACATATGGAAGATAATTTGTGTAACCAAGATGAGTAAATAGGAAAGAATTATTTGCCAAGAAAACTTTAAACAAATACTTTGAATTCAACTATAAATAAGCAATGTTTAAAGGTGGGGCTGTTAAGCATGTCTTGAAAGTAATTTACTTTTTTAATTGAGTAACACGTGAAAAATGAGCATTTCTATTTTATTTTGAATACGTACATTAGATGGAAATCACATTTCTCTATTTGAATGTCAATCACAGCGCAATCTTTCTTTTACTGAAGTTAAAGGTAAAAAACCACTTCCACTTTAAAAACACTCACCAATCAGAAAAGGATGTAAGACTTAAAAGAGGAGTTTAGGGTCCTTCTTCACAGCCCCTCGGCATCTTCAATGCTGTCAGTGACCCCCCACCCCCGCCCCCGTACCTTTTGCAGGTATGACTCCTTTGACAGCTCATGCCAGAAACACTTTGCCACATGCTTCAGGGAGGGGGAAGGAGCTCAGCTGCTCTGACACGGTGCACGTAGTCGGTGTCAAAACTACCGACCAGCTGGCCTCGAGGCCGCCACGCTCTGGGAGTTTAGCAGACGCACCAGGTCGAAGAGGAGGATGTCTAAACAGGGAGGCACAGGCCATGTCGGCTGGCTTCTCCTTGTCAGCCCCCTCCCTCCCCCCAACCCAACTGACAAAGGAATGTGTGCTGGAGAAAGGCCTAAAAAGCTGTCCTCTCTCTCCCTCCATGTCTCGTCCCACCCCCCAATCCACCCAGCCGCCACGTCACAGGCCTGCAGATCAATGCTGCACTCGGTGCTGGGCTCCAACACAACACAGAAGAGTAATTGTACATCAACAAGAGAATTAAAGGGGGCAGGGAGGGGGTCTGGGTGAGCACAATGGCAAGACAAGACGTGGCCTGATCCAGGGCCAGCCCCCGCCTTTTTGTGTATCATCTCTCCCCCCAACCCAAGCTCTTTAGCAAATGAAGACAAGGTGAGCAGAGGGTGTCTGCCTCTGGGCCGTGATCCAACTGGCCCACAGCAGGGGCAGGAACTGGACTCTGCCGTCAAAAAGAAGAGGCTTGAAAGGAGGAAGCGGCCATTCAGAGCGACAGCCCCCACAAGGAGACAATGTGGAGCATTTTCTGCTCTGTCCCCCATCACTCCCCACCCCAGTTGGCCATCCTCTACTTTAATCCAAGCAGTAGGGGTTGCTTCAATAACAGCTCTGTTTTGGGGGGGGGGGGTTCCCTCTGAACGCAGTCTGAAAACCACAGCCAGCTCACACCGGGAGGTGGTCACGCAAAGGGCAAATATCAATGGTCAAGCAGCATATTAAAAGACAGCCAAGTACACATTCTGGAAAGCAAAATAAACATTTATACAACAGAGTCAGGAGATCAGATGAGGCATGGCTCCTTTGTGACCTTTAAAGCAACCCTGTTAAGTTAAGCAAAGCCATTCCCATCTCAATACGGGTAAAACACACCTCCGGCTGCGGCCACAGGACGTCTTCCAGAAGAAGACAAGACAAGATTAGATAAGATAAGATAACATAAGATAAGATGAGATATCTTTATTGTCACTATACAAGTACAATGACATGTCCTTGGATTCTTTTACAGAAGCTTCAGTAAAGACTATACAGGCCACAGAAATTTAAGGAGGGAAAAAAAGAATGAAATAAGTAACATATAGCAATAACACTACACAGTATTAAAGTATAGAAGGAATATTGCACATGAAGAAAACTTCAGTTGAGAGTGCAGGAAATGATCAAGAACTGCAATACTGCACGGTATAATGGATTACATGGTATACAGTTGAGGCACGGAGATAAATGAGATAGCGCCATTGTAATCCAGTAAAAAATGGGTGGAGCCCATAACAGTTAAGGTGCATGTTTCTGCATGTGCAGTGCCTGATGTGTGTGCTGTACACTTCAGTTTGGTGCTGCAGTGAGTGGGGGTGCAGAAGTAGGAAATGCAAAGTCACTTTCATTAATTCTTCTTGTCTGGAGGGTTAAAGACTTTTGTTTCTCACCCGTGCTTCTTGTACACTGAGTCTCATCAAGAAATAGTGTATCTTCAATATACAGTTCACCGTACTAGATGAAATTATTTTCTCCTTTTAATTCATGCCTGCATACACTAATCCTTAATATAATTTGGGTATGAGGTTTGCATCCCTGGAGAAATATGGTATTCCCTCTACACTACTGTTGTGTCTGTGTTTCATCTTAATTGAAAAAAATGGGCTATAGTGGGTAATGACTGCAAGAATTTTACATGACCCAGATATAAGACGACTTACTACATAAAGCATATCTGAATATGGGTCATTCAAATGATGGACTGGATGTGGTTGATGGTGAAACTAAAGTGAGTATTGTCCTTTAACTCATGATAAATGACACAGTGTAAAATCCTTAGTAGTAAAACTACCTACTGTATGCTCAACACATGCAGCAGTTTGTGATTTTTTAAATCTAATTTCTGCCCTCTGAATATCATTAACTTTGCCCTTTCAATACATTGGGACTAAAAGCAGCAGTATGAAGCCACCAAGAATGGTGAAAAGACACTCAGACTTTAAGGCACTTTTAGGAGGAATCACTTACTCTCAGAAAACACACTTCTTTTAAGAATCCATAACCAAACCAATAAAATCAATTAGTGCGGCAAATTTTATGGTTATTTTACAATATCAGATACTGGTTGACTGCTTATATCTCTTCTTTTATGAATTCTGCCTGCCAAAATACCTATTCCAGAGGTTCCCAAATTGGGGGGACTTTGCCATGGGGGGGCATGTCCCGACAGCTGAACCAGTGTTAACTTGACAAAAACTATGACAAAAGCTATTTGTTTTTTTTCTATTTGCTATTTGTAAATGAAGATTTTTTTTGTTTATGAAAATCAGACGTCAATAAAATACGAGTTCATATACGATGCCAAAAAATGTAAAAATAATACTGATACTTTCATCAGCCAATAAAAATGAGACCAAGATGTCAGGAACAGACAACTTTGATGTAATTTGTTCAGTTAGTGAAGTCTATCTGTAAACTCTTTTGCCATTATGACTGTGCCAAAGTCAGCTTAAGGTAGGGAAAAATGTACCGATATATGGATCATTTTCACATTTGATGTGAAACAAAATAAGCCTCAGTACAAACTATGTGGGGCAGCAGTAACACATACAACCACAGACAGCGAAGTGCTTTTCTGAACTAGGCGTGGAGATAACCACAATTATACTGGATTTCACTATTCAGATACAAGTTTACACTTCTGAGAAAGAACACTCGAGTACTGTATTCTTTATTCAGTCTTTGAGCCGGGTTTTTTCTTTAAATATGATGATGCTTCATGTGTAAGTCTTTTGTTTAAAACTAAATTTTAATTTTAATTATATTTTATATATTTTTGGTCCTCACAAGGGAAAACACAATTTTATAAAAATCTGTGACTACAATCAAAAAACTAAAAAGTCTTGTATTTTGTTACTTATAGTTAAGGTTTGGGCTGGGTTTGGGGTCAGATTGCCATTGTTGGGGTTAGGGTTTTGTCCATAGAAATGACTATACAGTCCCCACAAAGATATAAATACCAGGTCTGTGTGTGTGTGTGTGTGTGCGTGTGTGTGGATTAGGTTTATATTACATTGTGGGGACTAAATGTCCCCCAAAATGTAATAGAAACCTGTTTTGTTATGTTGTGGGGACCATTTTTCAGGTCCCAAGAAAGATCTGTGAATGCAATCAAAAAAGTAAAAAAGGTTTCATATGTTGTGACAAGAGATTTCCCCATAGAAATGAATGAGTGAGAGTCCCCACAAAAATATAATTACAGACCTTTGTGTGTGTGTGTGTGTGTGTGTGTGTGTGTGTGTGCGAGCGGGTTTACCTATCCTTATGGGGACACAATGTCCCCATAACGTGATAAATATCCGTTTTTTTTCCCTTATGGGAACAGGTTTCCTGGCACAGCACTAGTGAATGTCAAAAGTATGGTGGCTCGAAGGGCAGCACTGTGGCATCACATCTGCATGGCTCTGGGTTCGCTTTTCACCCCAGTTCATATCACATCCGATCCTGGAGGTCCTGCCTTGTTCAAACTCATTGCAACCCCACAGTAGACAAGCAGCAATGGAAGATGGATGGATGGACAATAACATATGCTTTCTTCATACAATGGTGGTAACCCCTGCTTGATGACAAGCGTCCACTCCATTATTACACAGAATACACCCTATGAACTAGATTTCACCCACTGTGGTTCAGATTCTTCAATAATCATGAGGGCACAACAGCATTGACTTGCTAAAAGAAACGGCATTAAGCTGCACCCCATTCAACCAATTGTGTGTCAATTGACAGACTGCAAAAGACAATTATGCTCTTAATGTTCCGAAGCACCATTTGACGGTGCTTTCATAAAAATCCATCACGGGCTAAACGGAGTCGATTTGGACCATATTTTATTAGACTGGTGATAAAAGTCAAAATGCTAGCTCAAGAGAGTATGAGCTAATAAAAACGTAAATTTTGGACTCTCAGGTATTTGTCTACCACAGTCTGGTTCAGCTCTGTGTTATAAATAGGTTATGGTGTTCTTTGCTTTAGAATCACCACAGAGACAACACTGTTGCATCATTTCAAGATAACACACAAAAAAAGACTTTTTTTTGTCTTTTTTTTTGTCTTTTTTGTTATCTTTGTTATGGTAATTAAAGTGCATACTCACTATCTTTTTTTTAAGTAGCATTTGCAGAACCCACTAGCTTATACTATGTTCCAGTTATAGGATGTTTTGAATTTATTTCAGGTAGCAGGAGCACAGATGGCTTTACTGTCCGTATATTAATTTCAAGTGCATTTATAGCATTAGCAAAACTGTTTAGGTTGACACCTCATTTTATTCTCCTAGTCAGTGTCTCTCTGTTCTCTTCCACTGACTCGCTTTGTTTAGGCTGGGTCCCGATGCTGAGGAACATTTTATGTAACAATGCCATCCAGACAAGCAGCTTCAGAAGCTCATCTTCTCATGTAGACTTGCACCTTCCACCTCCTTTTAGCTGTCAAGTGCAAGACAGAGGCTGCTTTTTGGATGGCCCTTTGAGTCATCCCTGCCATTTCATCATTTCATTTCTGTCCTTCATAAGACAATTTTTAAAAGCTGCAGAAAAATACCACAAGGGCGGGGTGTAGTGGGGGAAACTAACATTTACAGCAGCGATTAATACTATAGATTAAACCTTTGTCATTCAGGGTACTAAAGCGATTTGATACTGCTAAATAAAACTGTTTATCATATGGCTGCTCCCATTTCATTTCTCCTTCCTTCGGCTTTTGAAATCAATCTAAAAGGCACTCTCAAGTGAAGGCACACTTTTCATGAATCTCCTTGAAAACTGCCTGTTTTCTTGCATTATTAAGGCTATAATAACTCTTGCTCCAAGCCCAAGGGTGTGAGTTGTGTTATCCCCCATTTCGCCTTTAAAGTTGTCGGCAACATCGGGCTGGACCCACCTCAGCGCACAGTGAATGCCAGAGCACGGCTGAAGTCTGGGCAATGCACTTGGAGACTAACAAAATAGCACTTGAAGACAAATGAAGCTTTTTACCTTCAGTCCTGACCCCAAATGTGACTCAAAGCACCCCATCCCTAGTACCCCTGGTAACCCTAAAGATTACTGCTGTGAAGTTGTTAAAGCCATTAGCAACAACAGTTCTAACCTTCACTCCTGAACCTGCCTTAAAAAAAGTTAGATAAAGCACTAGGTCCTGTTCCCTAGCTATGGTGAGCATTTAATATTTGGGAACAAAAGATCATTTCAACCAATGGCAGTGCAGCTGCCCCTTTCTGCTGGGTGTACTTGATGGCAGAAAACATGAGAGAAAACTCCTACACACTGTGTAATGCTAGAGTACACATTAAATTGATCCACCTTACCTCTGGGTCACATAAGTGACGGCATCAATTGGCTTATACGGAATAAAACTTCACAGAAAAAGTCATCCAAGTGGCTTTTTAATTACAGCCCAATTCTGAAAAATGGCAGCCATTAATTTGCTTGTTAAAAAGTCTCCTCTTAGGTGTTTCATTACATGATTGGCTGTTATTTTCTCCATTTTCCTTTATACGTTATTCATGTAGCTGACAGTCTTCGACAAGAAGGCGTAAAATGCTCATTGCTGCAAATGTGTGGGAACAGCTGAAATGACAATCAGCATTCACAGCAATTACCACTACACATCAGATAATTAGAGCACGTCTTTACAAATAAAACTTTACGTAAACAGTATTAATTGTGCAAACTGGATTTAAAAGACAGGGGCCTATCATGTATTGATAATCAAACAATATTTTGGCCATTGTCCTGCAGGGTAAGGTAATTGGAAGACAGTCTGGGTGATTAGCTATCTCACTGCCTGAAAGCCCATCAAACGCAAGATTATTAATATCTATATCTTCTTATAGGTTCCCATCATATATATAAAACAGTCAGAAGATAAAGTTTTGGGCATGCCAAAAAAAGCTTTTGTGCATCTAAATAGACTCCAGAGGAGAAGGACATAAATATCATTAGCTCTGCACAGACTGATTGTTCATAAAAGCCTCACAAAATATATAAACATACAGACAGCAAGTACATTGTGTTATCTAGCAAAATCCTATTTAAAAATTCATCAGAACTCCCAGTCTTCTATTGTCATTTGTGTGACATATATATATATGTACACACACACACACACACACAGAGTATAATCCCCTTATAGTGGACTCGCTTATAATGGAATATCGTCTATAACGGACGAGGTCCGCTGGTCCCGGCTGCACGCCTTAAGAACATGCAGAAAAAGCATTGGATATAACGGAATTTCGCTTATAACAGACAAACAATTTGGTCCCCAGAGCTGGTTTTAGCTGTAGTTTTGTTTGGCTATAACGGACATGCAGGCTCTGCCGACAAGTGATATCTAGCGCAGATCCGTACTCAGGACATAGTCACGCTCTATAAATAGGCATGGAGTAACAGCAGGCAACACTGATTAGTCTGTGTGGCTGTCCATCACCAGGCATGCTGTGTGTCGGCAGATGATGCCCGCAGCTGGAGGGATGCAGTAAGCAATGAGGTCAAGGTTACTACTGTACCATGCATGTATAACTACTTATTGGCCATATATACTTCCAACAGTCAGGTAAAGTTGGATTACTATTAGGGATGGGGCCGATCCGATCCAGTATCGGTATCGGGTTCCGATACCAGCTTAATTAACGGATCGGAAATTTC